>PVKP010016110.1:0-48926 GCA_004027715.1 Plecturocebus donacophilus | reverse complement strand
AGAGAATGAATCCAAGCTGGAAAATACTCTTCAGGATATTATCCAGGAAAACTTCCCCAACCTAGCAAGACAGGCCAATATTCAAGTCCAGGAAATACAGAGAACACCACAAAGATATTCCTCAAGAAGAGCAACCCCAAGACACATAATCGTCAGATTCACCAGGGTTGAAATGAAGGAGAAAATGCTAAGGGCAGCCCGAGAGAAGGGTCGGGTTACCCACAAAGGGAAGCCCATCAGACTCACAGCAGATCTCTCAGCAGAAACCCTACAAGCCAGAAGAGAGTGGGGGCCAACATTTAACATCCTTAAAGAAAAGAACTTTCAACCTAGAATTTCATATCCAGCCAAACTAAGCTTCATAAGTGAAGGAAAAATAAAATTTTTTGCGAACAAGCAAGTACTCAGAGATTACATCACCACCAGGCCTGCTTTACAAGAGCTTCTGAAAGAAGCACTACACATAGAAAGGAACAACCAGTATCAACCATTCCAAAAACATACCAAAAGGTAAACAGCATCATCATAATGAAGAATCTACATCAACTAGTGGGCAAAACAGCCAGCTAGCATTACCAGAAGCTGCAATTTTTGTCTCTGATAAAACAGACTTTAAAACAACAAAGAACACAAGAAACAAAGAGGGACATTACATGGTGATGAAAGGATCAATGCAACAAGAAGAGCTAATGATCCTAAATATATACGCACCCATTACAGGAGCACCCAGATACATAGGGCAAGTTCTTAATGACTTTCAAAGAGACTTAGGCTCCCACACAATATAGTGGGAGACTTTAACATTACACTGTCGATATTAGACAGATCAATGAGATAGAAAATTAACAAGGATATCCAGGACTTGAACTCAGACCTGGAACACCTAGACTTAACAAATATTTATAGAACTCTCCTCCCCAAATCCACAAAACATACATTTTTCTCAGTATCACATTATACCTATTTTAAAAGTGACCACATAATTGGAGGTAAATCACTCCTCAGCAATTGCATAGCATTTCACAGGTTTAAATAACATATTGGTTGGCTGCTTATTTGTTATTTTCATCCCCTATTCCTTCCTGTCTCCATTGTTAAGCACAATTATTGGTATAAAAGGTTTTTAATACCCATTTTTAGACTGCATTCTAGCCTGGGCAATAAAACAAGAATCTCATTATCTCTCCCTGTTTCTCTTCCTCTTTCTTCCTCTCTTTCACTCTTTCTTTTGCTATTTCTTTCTTTCTCCTTTTCTCTCTTTTTCTAAAGAAAAAAAAAAAGTCACTTTCTTACAGATATGGGAGCTCCAAATTTATCTTGGGACATCAGGAGAGGATCCCCCAATTCACAGGTGTTCGAGGACATAAATCCATGGCTAAGCTCGGCTCTATTAGTCTTAATCTCAAATTTCTTGTGGATCAGAGTTTCATCAAAGCCAGTCCAAAGGCCTATGTAGAAATAACCGTTCTTGTTGCACTTTATGCTAATCAGGCCAAGTGTAAAGTTTATTCTGTGAACAACACAAATGGTCCTATCATAATTTTTTTTTACCAAAAATGACTGGAGAGAGAAATTGTGCTCCAAAGCTTATCATACATTTGTCATTAAATCCTAGTGTTGTTAATTGTTTTTAAGCCTTTTGCTTACATTTTAAACTAACTGTTTATTCCTGTGAATCAAATCCTGATCTCCTGTAGCTTGGAACTAACAAAAATATCTGAATCAGTATATTAGTTCTGGCCAATTATCCTGCAAATTCTTCTAGGGAATAAAAATGAGTGGGGTTTCCATAACCCAGAGGTTTCTTTGTTTTGGAAAATAAAACCAAGTAGCTTCGTAAACCCCTAAAGGGAAATTCTATATCTTGGCAAGTAAAATTTTAGATGAAAATTACTACACCACACTTGTGGGAATTGCTATACTCACTCTACTATTTGCAATAGAGTTATAGATACTTAAAGATCAAATCAAAATTATTGACAGGCTCAGGGAAAATGCAGGCTTCAGCATCAAGTGGCTACAATCTCTCTTTGAATGAATTCCAGTCGTTTTTATGGAATTGGTTAACCCCTTTATTAAGCCCTCTCTTGCTTTTATGTCTTGTATCAGTATTTGGACCCTGTATACTCAATACTGTAACTTGAATTGTTTCCTCTTGCCTAAAAGCAATTAAACTCCAGATGGTGCTGCAAACTGAACCAGTGGCAGCACCACTGGATGGACATGCCGTTCTTCAAAGGACCCTCAGATTGACCCCAGGAGGAGCCCTAGCTGCTGTTTCCCATTTGACGCCCCTTTTCAGCAGAAACTAGCCGGAAAGAGTTGTGGCCCAAAACCCCCTAACAGCAGTTAGGGTAATATCTCCACAGGAAGGAATGTTATAAGAATTATTAAGAAATAATTTTAGATAGAGAGGAAAAGGCATCCTTGGAAAGTTTTCTTCTCTTTTATAGCAGCTCTAGAAATGTTTCTTGTCTAGCAGGAAAGCTCCTGCTCTTAGAGTTGGTGGGCGACCTCTGATATGCAAATGCAGGCCATTAGAAACTAGGTCCACCCAAAAATGGTGATTCCCACCTTTGTTCTCTTGCCTTTGCCTCCTTATGTGCCTGGCAACTTGGCCGCCTCCCTGTATCCCCATGTGTGTAGAACATCATGGTGCCCTGGATTTGCATATTGAAAGACTAGGATGAGAGGACCAGTTTTTTCGCAGGCTCTGTGAGTAACATGCCTGGTCAAACCAATCCCCAGAGCCCTATGCAAATCAGACATCATCTCCTTCAGCCTACTCATATAAGCGGCTACTTTTCCATGGCACATGGGGTCTCCTCTCAGCTTTGGAGCCCCCCTCCCTCTGTTTCTGTACAGGGGAGCTGCTTCTTTCTTTCTTTTCCCTTTCTTGCCTATTAAACACTCTGCTCCTAAAACCACTCCATGTGTGTCCATGTTGCTTTGTCTAATTCTGCGTGAGACAAGAGCCCTGGTGTTCCTCCATTCATCTGAGCTGTATTAGAATTAGAACCACTGTGAATATTAGGGAATAAATGACTTATTATGGGAATACGATCTTCCACAGTAGTGACAAAGCTATTAAATAGTCCAGGAAGGGGAGTTGGAGGATCAAAAGAATTAATTCACTCTCCTTCCTACTCACCTGCTGGTTATAGATGGGCAGTAGGAACTTGCAAAAAAATCTGGGAGGCCAAGCACTTCCAGCTACTGGAGTGAGACTGTGAAGGTGAGGTAAAGAGACTGTGAAGTGGTAAAGTCTTTGTTTGCTGGTAGGCCTGGGCAAGCTGGTTGCAGAGCACAAAAGAGGAAGGACAAGCTGGAACTTGCTGGCAGTTTCAGAGAGTAATGGCTGCCACTTCACTTCCAGTTCCAACACTGATGTAGACTAATCTTTTGACCAACTCTGATTTACAGCCATTCAGATAGATAAGTGTCTGATCTTTGACGAACCTGACTAAAAGAAGTGATAACAAAAGGATTTCTTATTCAATAAATGGCGCTGGGATAACTGGTTAGCCATATGCAGAAGATTGAAACTGGACCCCTTCCTTACACCATATACGAAAATTATCTCAAGACAGATTAAAGACTTAAATGTAAAACCCAAAGGTGTAAAAACCCTGAAAGACAACCTAGGCAGTGTAATTCTGGATACGGGAATGGGCAAAGATTTTATGATGAAGATGCCAAAAACAATTGCAACAAAAGAAAAATTGACAAATGAGATCTAATTAAAGAGCTTTTGGACAGCAAAAGAAACTATCAACAAACATACAACCTACAGAATGGGAGAAAATGTTTGCAAACTATGCATCTGACAGAGGTCCAATACCCAGCATCTATAAGGAACTTAAACAAATTTACAAGAAAAAACAACCCCATTTAAAAAATGGGCAAAGTACATGAACAGACACTTTTCAAAAGAAGATACACATGCGGCCAACCAACATATGAAAAAAAAATCTCGATATCACTGATCATTAGACATGCAAAACAAAACCATGATGAGATACCATCTCACACCAGTCAGAATGGCTATTATTAAAAAATAAAAAAATAACAGATGTAGTGTATGGCCATACCACCCTCAGCATGCCTGATCTCATCTGATCTTGTAAGCTAAGCAGGATTGGGCCTCGTTAGTACTAGCCGGGCACAGTGGCTCAAGCCTGTAATTCCAGCACTTTGGGAGGCCAAGGAGGGTGGATCATGAGGTCAGGAGTTCAAGACCAGCCTGGCCAATATGGTGAAACATGTCTCTACTAAACATACAAAAAAAAAAAATTAGCTTGGCTTGTGCCTGTAGTCCCAGCTGCTCAGGAGACTGAGGCAGGAGAATTGCTTAAACCTGAGAGGTGGAGGTTGCAGTGAGCTGAGATTGTGCCACTGCCCTCCATCCTGGGCGACAGAGCAAGACTTCATCTCAATAAATAAATAAATAAATAAATAAAATAACAGATGCTGGTGAGGTTGTCAAGAAAATAATGTTGATTGGAATGTAAATTAGTTCCACCATTGTGGAAATAAGTGTGGTGATTTTCTCAAAGAGCTGAAAACAGAACTGTCATTTGATCCAGCAGTTTCATTACTGGCTGTATATCTAAATGAATATAAATCATAACACCATAAAGACACATGCTCACATATGTTCACTGCAGTGCTATTCACAATAGCAAAGACAATGGAATCACCTACATGCCCATCAGTGGCAGATTGGATAAAGAAAATGTGACACACACACACACACACACACACACACACACCCACCCCCACCCACCCACCATGGAATACTATGCAGCCATAAAAAGAACAAGATCCTGTTCTTTGTAGGTACATGGAGGTTCCTGGAGGCCATCATCTTTAGCAAACTAATGCAGGAACAGAAAACCAAATGCCGCACGTTTGTACTTGTAAGTGGCAGCTAAATGATGTGAACACCTGGATGCAAAGAGGAAAACAATAGACACTGGGGCCTAGTTGAGGGTGAAGGGTGGGAGGAGGGAGAGGATCAGAAAAAAATAACTATTGGTTACTAGGCTTGTGTGACAGTCTTTACAACAAACCCCCATGACATGAATTTATATAACTTGCACATGTACCTCTGAACCTCAAAGTTAAAAAAATCCTTAACAATATTTCCTAGCATTTAGAAAAATAAAAACCACGTTTATCTATCTGTGAAAAAAAGTGTTGTCAGACTGTTTTTCTCCGGTTCTGTAATAGTTTATCCTTCCACAGTAAATTTGTTTACTTATACTCAACATAAGAATGTATCAGACGTGTGTGTGTTTGTGTGTATGTGTGTATCAGACTTTTTGATCATTGTCAATATGATTACAAAATATATATTACTATTGCTAAAGTTTTGATTTTAATTTGTCATTAGAAAATCTCAGTGAGAAATTCAAATGAAATTGAAAAGACACAACTTTGTCTGTTGTTGAATAACTTCCTGTAACTTTAAGTGAACATAAATGATTTTTATTTTTGCCTGATAATTTTAACAAAACTTAACTCCAATGTTAAATATGCAACTTGACTTCATAAAGAAGAACTTAAACAATGTATAAACATGTTGCTTAATGCAGTCAAAATATGTACTTCTAGGTTTCATTAGATTGTTTTGCTAATAAGTATGCTGTTTAGTTTTTATTGGCCTTCTCCAGTTAAAATTTTCCAATTTCACCTTTCAGTTTTACATTGCACACTGTTCCCATGCGAGGTTTTAAGTGTTGCCTTTACATAAAGGAATGAGTAAGAATGGTGGTGCCATGGTTGACAAACCTGACAAAAACAAACAATGTAGAAAGTACTCCTTATTTAATAAGTAATGCTGGGAAAACTAGCCATATGCAGAAAACTGAAACTGGACCCCTTTATTACACCTTATACAAAAATTACCTCAAGTTGGATTAAAGACTTAAATGTAAAACACCAAACCATAAAAATCCTAGAAGAAAACCTAGGCAATACCATTCAGGACATGGGCATGGGCAAAGGCTTCATGACTAAAATACCAAAAGCACTTGCAACAAAAGCCACAATTGACATATGGGATCTAATCAAACTAAAGAGCTTCTGTACAGCAAAAGAAACTATCATCAGAGTGAACAGGCAACCTACAGAATGGGAGAAAATTTTTGCAATCTACCCATCTTACAAAGGGCTAATATCCAAAATCTAGAAGGAGCTTAAACAGATTAACAAGAAAAAAAATCAAGTAGAAGAAGGATATGAATAGACACTTCTCAAAAGAAGACATTTATGTGGCCAGCAAACATAAAAAAAAACTCATTATCACTGGTCATTAGAGAAATGCAAATCAAAACCTCAGTGAGATACCATCTCTTGCCAGTTAGAATGGCGATTATTAAAAAATCAAGCAACAACAGATGCTGGTGAGGCTGTGGAGAAATAGGAACACTTTTACACTGTTGGTTAGAGTGTAAATTAGTTCAACCATTGTTGAAGATGGTGTGACGATTCCCCAAGGAACTAGAACCAGAAATACCATTTGACCCAGCAATCCCATTACTAAGTATATACCCAAAGGATTATAAATCATTCTATAAATACACATGCACACGTATGTTTGTTGCAACACCATTTACAATAGCAAAGACTTGGAACCAACCTGGATACCCATCAGCGATAGACTGGATAAAGAAAATGTGGCACATATACACCATGGAATACCATGCAGCCATAAAAAAGACTGAGTTCATGTCCTTTACAGGGACATAGATGAAGCTGGAAGCCATCATTATCAGCAAACACAGAGGAACAGAAAACCAAACACTGCATGTTCTCTCTCTTAAGTGGGAGTTTGAACAGTGAAAATGCATGGACACAGGGAGGGGAATATCATGTATTGGGGCCTGTTGCGGGGTGAGGGATGGGGGAGGGAGAACATTAGGACAAATACGTAATGCATTCAGGGCCTAAAACCTAGATGACGGGTTGATGGGTATAGTAGAACAACCATGGGACATGTATACCTATGTAACAAACCTGCACATTCAGCACATGTATCCCAGAACTTAGAAAAGAATAGTGGTGTCATGAGTCCTAATGGTTGGATATAGCAGAGTCCTGAGAAACCACTGTATAGTTAAAACTGTGTTCCTCACAGGTGTTTTATTAGTTAATACTACAAAATACATGAGTAGTGAGACCTGGTGATTAAGTTATATTGTGTAAGGCCTTAAGTCAGTGTGCAGGCAACTTCTTCACAGTTATTAAGTCTGTCATAATTTGGCTGCAAACTACTTATTCTGCCTATCCTCTCATCACTCATTTCCTCAATGCAGTCTTTGTTCCACAAATGTTTTAACATCTTAACATTTCCAAATAGGCATTGCTTATGGCTTAGCATGTGCTGTTTCCTCTGCCTGGAATTCTCTCCTCCCCTTTTTCTTGGGATACGTCAAGCCCCAACTCAAATATCACCTTTATTTTCAAGTTGACCATAGCTACAATAGTCAGAATTATTTGCCCTTTCTTCTTCTTTGCTTTCTCAGCATGTAACATAGAGTTTGATATACAGTAGTAAATTAAAAGATTTAAGAGTATTTCAGTGTCCAAGAAATTCCAGACTGGGCTCTATTATAAGTCAGCTTATTGAATTAGCTTGAAATAAAAATTTAAAAAGTTAGGAGGTGTGTGCTTTGGAATTGCTCATCTATATAATCTAAATAACTTTAGAAACTTTAGACAAGTTCCTAAAGTTGAGCTTTGGAATTACATAATTTGCTTTGGAATTGCTCATCTATGTAATCTGAATAACTTTAGAAACTTGTCAGAAGTACCTAGTTACTCATTCCTTTGGTTATCATTAATATGTAAGATTTGCATTTCATATATATGTACGTATTGTTGTTGGTTTGTGATAAAAACTTAAGAAATTTTGTCATAAAGTTATTCTTTGTTTATACAGAGAATGTCCAAGCACACAGATGCCACAGAAGACGTACTATTGGAAAAAAAAGGTTGTGCAGGAGTCATAACACTAAACAGACCAAAGTTGCTAAATGCATTGACTCTTAATATGATTCGGCAGATTTATCCACAGTTAAAGGTTTGTAATTTTCTTATAGCAATTATATGGATTTTTTTAAAGAAGAATATCGTAATAGGACATTTCTGGTATTTTCTCTCATAGAATCACATGTTTCCCTGGGATGTGTGTTTAGCCAAGCCCCATTGATTCTTGAGGCTTCAGTGCTTCCCCTGTGGGGTTATTCTTGAGCATCCCTGGTGATAAGGAGTTCGCTGCCTCTTGAGACAGACTCTTTGACTTTTATGTAGCACTGATTTGTTTACAAGTTTCTTTTTGTGTTCTGGCACTCTGTTCCTCTGAACTTTAAACCAGTGATACTGGCTCTGCCTCTGAGAGCATGAGTACAAATCTAATTTGCTTCCACATGACGGCCTTTTCATTTGAAGACAGCTGCTTTTAAATTGCTTGTTCTGCTTTTTCTCAGAGAAGGCCATAAACTTTTCTATGTGAACAGCATGGGATAGTAGAAAAACAGGACTTAAAGTCAGACTGTCTGGTTTGAAACTTGGATTTCTATTTATTAACTGTGTAGGCTGGGAAAGTTAAGCTCTGTACCTCACTCTCCTCAGCTCTGAAATGGGGATGATGATATGTAAAGATTAAGTGAGTACGTAACACGTTCTGCTATATAGATGTTGAACAAATACTGGTTTTCCCTTGGTTACCAATTCCTTAATTCTCATTTGATGAATCTGTCTTCCATTCTTGTGTTTCTGTTTGAGATAACTTTATAATATGTCAAAAATGTATTATATAGAAATAAGCCAAACTGTTGCAAATGAGAGTTGGACCAGAGTGGAAGAAATTAGAAATGTTCATGTTAGAAAACTTCTCTATTAGTGTAATTAATGTAGTCCAATATTGCATGAACTTTTTGAACAATCACTCTGTTCAGCTACATCTTCATTGTGCGTTATGTATTTATTCTCTAGTAGAGGTTGAACATCCTTATGAACACTACAAAATTTAAAAAACTCTTTAAGCATTGACGTGACTCCACAAGTGGAAAATTTCACACCTCCCTCATGATGACTCACAAACACAAATGCACAACACAGTGTTTATTCAGCATCCCTAAGGGAAAACTAATTACCTTCAGGCTATATGTATAAGGTGCATATGAAGCATAAAGGAATTTTGTGTTTAGACTTGGGTCCAATCCCCAAGATATCTCATAATGTATATGCAAATATTCTAAAATCTAAAATAGTCTGAAACACTTTTGGTCCCAAGCATTTCCTATAAGGGATACTCAACCTTAGATCTATAGATTGATAGAACCCCTGTTAAGTTTTCTTAACTAATTTTTCATTTTGTCCATTGTTTTAGACTTTCACATTTTCACTGGCTCTTGATTCTTTCATCCTATTTATTAGCTGTCTTCACCAAACCGAAATCAGTTGCATATTTTAATCAATATCATAAGTGGTTTCATTCTGTTACTTACACATTTGTGAGGAGGACAGAGAGCCCTGTATCAGCACAGTAGAAAGGTTATTGCTGTATTTATCAGCAGTCTTGGGGTTGATTTGCTCTTCAAATTTATGTTAATATAACTTACTGTTATTAAGCCCATATTTATTCATCTTGCTGTCAAAGTTATGGCAAAGATTTCAGGTGCTGCCTTGAAATTTGGATCACACGGTGTACTCATCTAGCAGCCTTTTTGAAGTAGCCTCTACTTTATCTGAGAAAAGCAAATGAAGTTCATTCAATGAAGAATGGGATGAGATTCATTCTTCTGGACATCTTATAGAGGAATATGTACTGTCACACACGTATATGAATATATGATTGTATGTATATATGTGCATGTGCATATAACTTTAATGAGTTTGTGTTTATAATGTGCTTACACAATCTTTTTTTTTACATTTGAATAGAAGTGGGAACAAGATCCTGAAACTTTCCTGATTATTATAAAGGGAGCTGGAGGAAAGGCTTTCTGTGCTGGGGGTGATATCAGAGGTAAAAATTTTTCTTTTTCACCTGAATGCTCTTTTGCCCCACTAGAACTGATCAAGTATTGTTAAATTTTTGTAATAATTTGTAATTTGCTTTACTTTTTAGAACTTTTTGTTATAAAGTTAATACATTCTTAACTTAGAAAAAATGAATTTTAAGACTTTTTGCAGTTAGTATTAGCAAATGAGCATAGCTGATTATTTTTTTCTAACTACACAGATACCCTTTTGAAATTTAAATATGTTGTCTCTCTGAATCATCACAAACAAAATGTCCAGTTATGGTATGTGAGTCCACTTTATATTTTAGAAGAGCTTATATTAAGCAGTTCTGTTAGTCATCAAACCTGACAATCTGGCCATGTTGAGTGACTTGCCATTCTCCAAATATGACATGCTCTCACATGTTTCCATAACTTTTTCTATGCTTCCCACTATTCATGATCCCAAAGCAAGCGTCTTCTATGTACTTATTTATCCTGTTACATTGTAAATATATTTTTACATGTGTTTAAACATGCTAAAATAAGAGAAGCTCTCCTTATTTTTCATAAGTGTTCAGGTCAGTCTGTCTATACACATTTTAAATGTTAAAGACAAAAGAGAAGAAACGTTTGTTCTCAGGATCAGGGTCATGTGTATATCATAACCACTATAATTGTGCATATTATATATACAATATACTGAAACTTTACATTTTATATTTTGTTTCTTATGGAATTGGTAGGGTTTAGGTATGGTTTGTTTCCTTGTGTTTAAATTTTATATATTTGTTTGTATTGTATTAAGAAAATAGTCTTTGGGCTTGTTCACCAAACTTACGTTTATGTAAACCATTAGGAATAGGAAAAAAGCTGGATTCAGGACATAATTTTAAATGCTTATTAAATTTAACTGAATTTTAAAATTGCGTTTAATGGAAACTTTTGATTGCTTAAACTGATCTGTTAACTGACTTGTTTTTGAATCTATTGTTTTGCCTATGACATGGATTTTTTTTTTTTTTTTTTTGAGTCAGAGCTTTGATCTTGTTGCCCAGGCTAGAGTGCAATGGCGTGATCACGGCTCACTGCAACCTCTGCCTCCCAGGTTCAAACAATTCTCCAGCCTCAGCTTGCCAAGTAGCTGGGATTACAGGTAACCACCAGCAAGCCCAGCTAATTTTTGTGTTTTGTTTCACCATGTTGGCCAGGCTGGTCTCAAACTCCTGACCTCAGGTGATCTGCCCGCCTCGGCCTCCCAACAACATGCATATTTTTGAAATACTGCTTTTCGCCTTGAATTAGCCTTTCCTGTGGCCTATGATCTTGTCAGTTTACAGATAGGCAGAGCTTTATGTATTGAGTTTATTAGCTTCTTCTGACTGAGCTATTTCTGTATATAGGCCTAATTTTATATTGATGTTTGGAAATAACAGTTACAAATTCTAGAATTATTGTAGTTTGCACATATAAAGCAATGGATTCAAGTCCAGGAAATTTAGTTCTTAAAAGATCATAGTTCAAGACAATAAGTGGACACTCAGAAAATCTTCAAAAAATGATTATGAAGAACATTTAATTTATATGGAACTAATTGGTTAGAATAAAAATTGTATCAGAAAAAATTAGAAGGAAATTTGAGAAGGTTTTTGAGATAAAAGAGCTTCATTCCAAAGGCAATAAACTTATATTCCTTTCCTTTTAGAATTGGTAAGCAGTGATAAGATCTGAATAAAGGACGGTAGACAAAGACAACAGTCTTTTTTTATTTGTTTAGGGATATATCAGTGAAACCTCAGAATGACAAAAGTAGATGTCAGATCTTTCTTTTAAAAACCAGGAAAAGAAGTCAACATATGGAACATTTTGAAGGAAGAGATACCAGAATTCCAGAGTAGGAGGCCCAGGCAGGCAGATCACCTGAGGTTGGGAGAGCAGCCTGGCCAACATAGTGAAACCCTGTCTCTAGTAAAAATACAAAAATTAGCTGGGTGTGTTGGTGCACACCTGTACTCCCAACTACATGGGAGGCTGAGGCAGGAGAATAACTTGAACACTGGAGATGGAGGTTGTAGTGAGCCAAGATTGTGCCACTCTGCTCTAGCCTGGGCAACAGCGAGATTCTATCTCAAAGCAAACAAAAAAAGAGAATTCTAGAGTTAGTGTAAAAATTTGTAGACAACATTTTGTATGTAATACTTTCCCATAAAAGAGGAAACATATCTATGAAATGTTTAGTTTGTGTTTTAATAAATAGTATTCATAGGACTTAAAGATAGGAAAGGTATATGAGGTTGCAGTATATAAAAGAGAAAACTTTGATAGCAGTCTTGAAATTGACTGGAGGAGGAATATGGTAGGAGATGCGAACTCTGGGTAATAGAAGATTGCAATAGAAGTGAAATCATTTGATAGTGTTCACTATTCAGTAGATGTTTACTGAGCATTTGGTTTCTAAGCCAGGCAGTAGTATGCTATAGGATTGTCTTTGAGAAGTTACATTTCTATTGATATTAATAAAAATGTCAGTATGTTATTTGCCTGTCTAGCCTCACCTTTTTCCTTTTGTCTTTTAAAACTGTTTGATTCTTGATTTTACTCTTGTTTCTTGACGTTGAGCCTTTGTAGGGTACTGCTTCCCCTACTTAGAATTTTTCTTCCTGTTATTTTCTAGGAAATTCTTATCTACCTTTTCAAACTTGGCTTAAGGTTACCTCTTATAGGAAGCCTATTTTGAATTAATTACGCATCTCCTGCTCCCATTACCACAGCACTTCATCCTTATAGGACAAAGAATGTTTTAGTAGTCTCTTTCTTATCAGTCTGAACTCCAGGACAGCCATCTTATATTGCTGTCTCATTATCTGCAACACCTAAAACAGTACTTGGTACTTAGTATATGCTCAAAAAATGTTTATGGGGGAAATGAATGTGGCAGAAATAAATTTAAGTACATGCAACACATTGTAGTACTATACACACATGTATAATACATTTTGTATTAAGGTATATTACCAAAGGAAATACATGTCTAGCAAATGTTAATTTAGGTGCTAGGGAAAATAATCAAAAGAAAATGCAGTTTGTTGCAATATATTATTATTTTTTAAAGAGAAGGTTCACTCCTCTGTCCAGGCCAGAGTACAGTGGTGTGATTCATGGCTCACTGTAGCCTCCATATCCTGGACTCAAGTGATCCTCCCATTTCAGCCTCCTGAGCAGCTGGGACTGCAGGCATGTGGCACCATACCAGCTAATTAAAAATTTTTTGTAGAGACAGGGTCTCACCATGTTGTCCAGGTTGATTTCAGACTCCTGGCCTCAAGGAATCCTCCCACCTGGTTTCTCAAAGTGGTGGGATTGCAGGACTTGAGCCACCATACCCGGCCTATAAGTTCTGATCTAACATTTTGTAAGAAGCAATGGAAAACGAGAATAGAAATTTTTGCCTTGAAGCTTTGACATTGGACTATGGATATGTTACTATAATATGTCTATGGCAGGGGCAACTTCAAAATTTAAACCAGTCATTTTAGAGTGCTCCCTTTCCCACAGTATTTAATTATCATAATACTTTTAATCTAGTTGACAATACTGGCTATTAAATCATTTTTTTGATTTATAATCTTTCCTTCTTAGTGATCTCGGCAGCTGAAAAGGCGAACCAGAATATAGCTCCAGTTTTCTTCAGAGAAGAGTATATGCTGAACAATGCTATTGGTATGTGTGTGCTGCTCAGAGCTTTGGAAATGGAATCAAGAAATGAGGTGGACAGTATACTTTGTCAAAAATGTAATCAATAGACATTCTTAAACTTTTAATACCATGTGCCAGGCATAAATAAAGATGACTAAACTATTTTGAGTACTTATTTCAGTCAAAATAGTTTAATCAACTTTAATATTAGTTGATGCAGTTTCTTCATGGTGTCGATGCTCTTTACCATTTGTTATGTTTCTGTAGTGGCTGGTATTGGTTGTTCTTTTCTATGTTTAGTGCTTCTTTCAGGAGCTCTTGTAAGGCAGGCCAGGTGGTGATAAAATCTCTCAGCAATTGCTGGTTCGTAAAGGATTTGATTTCTCCTTCGCTTATGAATCTGAGTTTGGTTGGATATGAAATTCTGGGTTGAAAGTTCTTTTTTTTAAGGATGTTGAATATTGGCCCCTACTCGCTTCTGGTTTGTAGGGTTTCTGCTGAGAGATCTGCTGTGAGTCTGATGGACTTCCCTTTGTGGGTGACCTGACCTTTCTCTCTGGCTGCCCTTAGCATTTTTTCCTTCATTTCAACTCTGGTGATTCTGACGATTATGTGCCTTGGGTTTGCTCTTCTTAAGGAATATCTTTGTGGTGTTCTCTGTATTTTTTGGATTTGGATGTTGGCCTGCCTTGTTAGGCTGGAGAAGTTTTCCTGGATAATATCCTGAAGAGTGTTTTTCAGCTTGGATTCATTCTACCCATCACATTCAGGTATACCGATCAAGCGTAGATTAGGTCTTTTCACATAATCCCATATTTCTTGGTGGCTTTGTTCATTTCTTTTCACTCTTTTTTCTCTAATCTTGCCTTCTCGTTTGACTTCATTGAGTTGATCTTCAATCTCTGATATCCTTTCTTCTGCTTGATCAGTTCAGCTATTGAAACTTGTGTATGCTTCGCGAAGTTCTCGTGCTGTGTTTTTCAGCTCCATCAAGTCGTTTGTTATTCTCTGTGCTGGTTATTCTAGTTAGCATTTTGTCTAACCTTTTTTCAAGGTTTTTAGTTTCTTTGCGTTGGATTAGAACATGTTCCTTTAGCTCAGAGAAGTTTGTTATTATCCACCTTCTGAAGCCTGCTTCTGTCAGTTCTTCAAACTCAGTCTCCATCCTGTTTTATTCCCTTGCTGGTAAGGAGTTGTGATCCCTTGGAGGAGGAGAGGCATTCTGGTCTTTGATGATTTCATCCTTTTTGTGCTGGTTTCTTCCCATCTTCATGGATTTATCTACCTTTGATCTTTGAAGTTGGTGACTTTCAGATGGGGTCTCTGAGTGGATGTCCTTTCTGTTGATGTTGAAGCTTTTTCTTTTTGTTTTTTGGTTTTCCTTCTAATAGGCCCCTTTGCTGTAGAAGTGCTGGAGGTCCACTCCGGACCTTGCTTGCCTGGGAATCACCCCCGGGGGCTACAGAACAGCAAGTGTTGCTGCCTGATCTTTCTTCTGGTAGCTTCATCCCAGAAGAGTACCCACCAGTCGTCAGCCAGAGCTTTCCTGTATGTGTCATCTTTTTGGTTATGCAGGGGTCAGTGAGTCATTTGAGGAGGTAGTCTGTCCCTTGTCTGCTTGCAGAGGCACTGCTGGGCTGCCACAGACTCAGTCCAGCTGCTCTGTAAGCTTCCTCTGGCTTTTGTTTACAGTGGTAAGATCAGCTATGGCGGATGCCCTTCCCCCATCGAGCTCGATCATCCCAGGTCAAGTCTGAATTGATGTACTGGCTGCAAAACTCTCAAGTGAGAGGGCTTTAGTTTGCTGGTCTTTGTTGGGGTGGGACCCACCAAGCCATATCACGTTTCTTCCTGCTTTCAGCTCCCCTTTTTTCTGGGGAGCAGGAAGTTCCATCTGGCAGTTGCTCTCAGTGCCAGTCAAAACGTCTGCCCAGATCTGTGCCTCTGACCTGCAGTGCCAGCTGCAGCTGCTGCTCAGATCTATGTTAGTAACTTGCAGCGCTTTTCAGTCTGGCTGGGATTTGCTTGTCTATGGGTTGCAAAGGCCATGGGAGAAGCGCAGTATCTGAACTGGAGTACCAGAGGGGAAGAGTCCCTGATCCTCTGTCCAGTTGCACTTCCCGGATGGGGCAGCACCCTGCTGTGCCCTGCCTCGGTCTGCCCTACTTGGGCTACACTGACTGTCCAGCCAGGCCCATTGAAATGAACCTGGTACCTTGGTTGGAAATGCAGAGATCGCTCGCTTTCTGCATGTTCTTGCTGGGAACTGCATTTTGGAGCTGTTCCTATTTGGCTATCTTGACAGAAATCCTTTTTGTTTTATTTTTGAAAGATAGGGTCTTGCTCTGTTGCCCAGGCTGGAGTACAGTGGCATGATTGCAGCTCACTGCATCCTCAACCTCCTGTGTTTAAGTGATAAAGTGTTCTTCCCACCTCAGCCTCTTGAGGCTACAGATGCCTGCCACCACACCTGGCTTTTTTTTTTTTTTTTTTTTTTTTTTAAGAGATGGGATGTTGCTTTATTGTCCAGGGTGGTCTCATACTGCTGGCCTTAAGCAATTCTTCTACCTTGACCTCCCAAAGAGCTGAGATTACAGGTTGAGCCACCACACTGGGCCTGGCTTTTGTTTAAAATTGAAGGTTATGTTGTTAAATGATAATGAATAATCAGGATTGTGTTGGATTGACATTTAAAAATATGTATTTTACAGGCCATACATTTAGTTTTCTTTGGTGTTTCTTGCCAGAATTTCCTAGAGAAAATCTTTAGATTATATATAATGTGATTTTTTAGAAAAAGGGAAGTATTTTAAACAGTATAACTAAAATTGCAGCTCTCTTTCAGGTTCTTGCCAGAAACCTTATGTTGCACTTCTTCATGGAATTACAATGGGTGCGGTAAGTAGACTTTTTACTCTGATCATTGGTATGAGTGAGTTGTGTTAAAAATAAGTGAATAATTATTAAGTAGAAGTGAGGTGATGAATATAATATAATAGATCTCATTGAAACAAAATTGTGTGGATTTTGGATCCTGACAGATTTGGGATATAATATTTTCTTATAGTACTTTTAGACTGTCCCAACCCAAAAGAATATTTTATGTTCTTAATTATGGCCAAGCATGGTGCCTCATGCCTGTAATCTCAGCACTTCGAGAGGCTGAGGTGGGCAAATCACTTGAGGTCAGGAGTTCGAGACCAGCATGGCCTCTATGACGAAACCCTGTCTGTACTAAAAATACAAAATTTAGCATGGCGGCACACATCTGTAATCCCAGCTACTCTGGAGGCTGACACACGAGAATTGTTTGAACCCAGGAGGTGGAGCTTGCAGTGAGCTGAGATCACATCACTGTACTCCAGCCTGGGTGACGGAATGAGACTGACTCAAAAAAAAACAAACAAAAACAACACTCTCTCTATAAATATAACATATATGTTACATGCTATATTAACTTTTTTAATTAGCAAGTTTTTTTAAGCCATGGAAACTGATTATGTTTTTATCTTTTAATATACAGAGCCTTTTTTCTACTTACAAATACACTGATTGCTTCCAAGAGCTTTAGATGAGAAACTGAAATGTTGAGTTTTTGTTTTGTTTTGTTTTGTTTTTAATTCAGTATTAGAGATTTGGTTGCCTAAATTGTACCTGTTGTGCAAAATTAAACCTTAGTGGAAGCGTTTGGATTCTTTATGAAGTTCTCTGTAACTGCATTTCTGTCAGCTGACAAATATTCTGCCTCTGTGGTATTACAGAGAAGTCTAAAATGTAACTGAAATTGATTAACTTGACCTGGAGTTAGAGAAATAATTACAAAACAAGTGGTAAATTGTATGGCACTGACAAAGATTAGCCTTTAAAGAGGTGAGGGGTCAGAATGGTCTTCATGGCAGGAAAGGGTTGCATGGAGAAGATGGTGAATTTAACTGATCCTAGAAAGGTAGTGGAGGAGAGAAAAAATAATGTCTTTTCCTCACCAATTGCAGAGGTCATGGCCATTACCCATGTAACAAAAAACAGATTAAGAATAGAGAAGCTTAACAAATTTATTTAAGCAAAGTTTTACATTACATAGGAGCTCTCAGAAATGAAGACCCGAAGTCTCACAGATCTGGGAAAAACAGTATTTTTGTGTGTAAGTTCAGTGAACAGTGGACAGTCATATAGAAGTATGATTGTATAAAAAGGGTATTATCCAATAGCAATAAATGGGGGAACAGGCTTGTTTGTTGAGATTCTTCTTGGCCTCTGTGTAACATTCCTTTCCTCCAGGTATAGGGTAGGACCCTTGTCACATGAGGGTTTAATGACTTTCAAGGCTGGGTGTGGTGGTTCATGCCTGTAATCCTAGCACTTTGGAAGGCTGAGGTGGGTGAATCGCTTGAGGCCAGGAGTTTGAGACCAGCCTGGGCAACATGGCGAAACCCCATTTCTACTAAAAATACAAAAATTAGCTGGGTGTGGTGGTGCCCACCAGTAGTTCCAGCTACTTGAGAGGCTGAGGCACAAGAATTGCTTGAACCTGGGACAGGGAGGTTGTAGTGAGCTGAGATCATGCCACTGCACTTGAGCTTGGACAATAGAGTGAAACTCTGTCTCAAAAAGAGACATACTTTCAGAAGAGGTAGCTTAGAGAATTTCTTTACTGCTAGCTGTCCCACAGAAAGGACAGGGAAAGTCACAATGGCCTTCAAGTGGCTGTAGTTTGGGTTAGCATGTCCTGATCTGCGACAATAGGTAGGACATAGGTAGGTAGGGCTTAGGTAGGTAGGTAATATGAGGCCAAAGGGTAGAATTTCAAAAAATCCACCTGTTCAGTGTTTTAGGAGTTTAGCTACTTGTAATCCAGGAAGTCCTGCATTTGTTCTAGTAGAATCACTCAATATAAGCACTGGGAATTGTTTAGGTCTTGCACATCATTTTGGGAAGGGATTCTACTAGCAAGGGTGATCTGTATCTCTCTGCTTGGTAGAAACAGCCTGGGTTGATTGTGCTTTAACAAGGGGAAAATGAAAGCTCTCTGAAAAAATTACTGCAGAATAAGAAGAAGGGAAAGAATCTGAAGCATTGAAGGGGAAGAGGTGCCCTGTCAATGTGAAAGGAACCAGGAAAAAATGAAGACAAAAACAGTGGCCATACTGAAGAGCATGCAAAAATAAATGTGGCTCCATTAAGTCAGGAAAGAAATCCCATAAGGAGAGAGCAAACGCAGATGAACGGGCTACAAGTTGAAAAGGGAAGCAGATAACAGGGAGGATGACTGGGAACTAATACACGGTAGCAAAACTGACATTCCATCTTTAAAGGCAATAGATTAGAAAGAGATGAATTTAATGTTATGGATAGCAATGTATCTGTGGAGAACAAACTTGGGAAACTCACAAAGTATTAAAAAACTATAAAGTGATGAAAATGAATGTTTTGAGGTAATGACTATGAAAGAAAGTACTGGGAACCCAACGAAGGAAAGAAATCCCATAAGGAGAGAACAAACTCAGATGAAAGGGCTACAAGTTGAAAAAGGGCAACACTTAAATAAACTCCGTAAAAATGGATTTACTTTCTCAGACACTTGGAACAGAAATGATGGTCAGATATAATGAAAGAACACTTTAAAAACAAAAACTCCCAACTTTAGATACGTATAATTAAGGGAAACAGATAATTTCAGATAAGATCAGTGAAAAGGGGCCCACACCTAGGTAAAAGTTCAGGTTAAGTTTTTAAAATTACAAGCCTTAAGAAGAAAAAGCTAGCTATGAGTCGAGTCAGGCCAAGGAATCAAGGTAAATAGGGATAATTAGTGAATATAGGTTATATACAGATTTCTGTTACACAATGTGACAGAGTCAATAGGTTGAGAAGTTGTGAACTCAAGTAGTTAGGACTCAAGAGTTTTCTACACAACTAAGTTGTTATTTAGTATAAATATAAAAAATCTTATCAGTAATGGTAAATATATTGCCGACATATTATTGAGAGTATGTCAATAAATATTTTGTCTAGTTGAGCAAGAGATCACTTAAAGTTCCACCTCAAGACTCCTTTTTGATATGAAAGGATTGGTGAACTGCCCTTTGGTACTATAAGTGGGCAGAACTTCCATCTTTTTATGGAAGCCTGAGAATCATTGTTCTAGCACGTCTGCATGCACTGGCCATGTTCTTTAGTATTGGGGCTTGTATAGGTTGGTACAGTGTTTGTATATATTCTTTGTTTATATTCATTGTATATATTCTTTGTATATATTCATTGTTCTAGCACGTCTGCATGCACTGGCCATGTTCTTTAGTATTGGGGCTTGTATAGGTTGGTACAGTGTTTGTATATATTCTTCATAGGTAACAACCAAGAATATTTATTTCAAAAGAAAAGACTACAGTGAAACAGATCAAAATAATGTTGTCTTGAATAGACAAAGTAAAAATGCTGCTGCTGCTTCCTACTGGTCTCTGTTTTCAGTATTTACCTTAAAGAACATACATGATTTTCAAATAAAGATATACTTTATATCATCCTTTCTTAAGCAGAATTAAGTCTAAGTGCCCTAAAACATTCTTGGGTTTTCCTAAAGAATCAGTCTCTAGGCTGGGGCCTAGCAGTCTTTTTGAACAAGGCAAGCCCTCCAAGTTCCTGAGTCATGTTAATTTGAGAACTGTGACTCTAAGCCATCCATTGAATGTAATGAATTATCTCCAATTTCTGTCCTGTGCTTCTTGAACGGTACTAGTTATATATCATCCTTGGGAGAATTGAGAATATAATCACATCATTTGCAGTGATCAGTGGTTCAGATGAGGAACCCCTGAGAAAGTTTGTTTTACACTGTGTTTTATCAGCTCCTTCAAAGAAAATCGTATCTTTTCTTCTATCAGATATCCCTAGCTACATGTATCCTTGAAGACTGAGGTTATACCTTCTTTTTTAATAGAAATAAATAGTAAGGATTGAGCATCTCTTGTCTGAAATGCTTAGGACCAGGAGTGTTTGGGATTTTGGAATATTTACGCTACTTTTCAGTTTAGTATCCTAAATCCAAAAATCTAAAATCTGAAATATTTGGAGCACCAACATGATACTTTGGAAATGCTCTTTGGAGCGTTTCAGATTTCAGAGTTTTGGATTCAGGATGCTTAACTTATGCTACAATTAGATGTGATTTCTTCTTCCTTTGAGTCAGTGCTTTCAGTCTGTACTCTAAATTTGGTGTTTGTACTTTATTGTTACTTTCTTCCCAGTTGTGTTAGATGGTCTGGAAAGGGCAAGGATTAGCCTACCTTTTTTGTTGTTATTGTTGGCCTTCTCATAACAACTAGGAATGCACAGTTATAATTTTTAAACAATTCTACCATAAATAGTAAACATTTTGTGTAGCCTTTGAAAGAGTAAAGAACAGGCTGGAAGTGGACAGCCTCTTTTTTTAGTAGTGGGATTTTGTATTTATCTTGGTTTTGAAGTCCACACTTTTCACATCTCATGTACAAACTTCTGTGATTTAAATATGGTTGTCCCCACCAAAACCCACGTTGAGGCTGTTTCCCAATGCGGGGGTGTTGGGAGATGGTGCCTCTAAGAGGTGATTATGTTGTTAAGATGGATTCATGTCTTTTTTGCAAGACTGGGTTCTTGTGGAATGGTTTCTGTGAGAACAGATTGTTGTAAAGTGAGGTTGCCTCGCATGTTTTGCCCTTTTTACACGTGCCTGGTACCTCTTCTATTTCTCTGCCATGTTTTCATGTAGTATACGGCCCTCGCCAGAGGCTGCCAGATGCAGCCTCTCAATCTTGAACTTTCCAGCTTGTAGAACCATTACCTAAATAAACCTGTCTTTAAATTTTATTTTACAAATCACTCAGTCTGTGATATTCTGTTACAGTAGCACAAAATGGACTGAGACAGAAAATTGATACTGAGAAGTGGGGCTGTTGCTAATAACAAATACCTGAAAATGTGGAAGTGGCTTTGGAATTGGGTAATGGATGGACACTTGAAAGAGTTTGGAGGAGCAGGATAGAAAAAAAAGCTTATATTGCTGTGAATGGAGCATTAAAGGTGATTCTGGTGAGGACTCAGAAGAAGGCAAGGCTAGGGAAACTGGAACTTCTTAGAGATTATTTAAGTGGTCGTGAGCAGAATGCTAATAGAAATATGAACAGTAACGGCCATTTTGATGAGATTTCAGATGAAAATGAGAAAAAAGATACTGAAGTAAAGAGCATCCTTGTAATAAAGTGGCAAAGAACCTGACTGGGTTGTTTCCATGACTGAGAGCTCTATGGAATTTAGGATTTCAGAGCAATGAATTAGAGTCTGGAAGAAGACCTATCTAATCAGCAAAGCATTCAGGCTGCTGCATGGCTACTTCTAATGGCTTACATTAAGCTGTGAGAAGGAAAAAGACTGAAGATGAAATTTATAATCAAAAGGGAAACAAAAGAAGATTTGGAAAATTCTCAGCTTGGCCATGTAAAGAATGAAAAAACTTTTTGGGAGAGGAAACTAAGGTGTGGCCCAGCAATTTTTGCTAAGGAGAGTGGTACTTATAGAACAGGTTATCAAGACAAGGGGAGAAAGACCCTGAAGGCACTTCGGAGATATTTGAGCCTCTGTTTCTCATCACAGGCCCAGAGCTCTAGCACAAATGGTTTTGGGTGATGGGCTTGGGCCTCCCCCCCTGAGCTTACCACCCAGGGCTGCTTTGGGCCTCTGCTCCCAGAATTCCAGAACAGTGCTCCTCAGTTGCCTTCACTGTGGCTCATGTGGCCCCAGGTGCAGCTTGATCTGCAGTTCCAGAAGATAGGAGCCATAAGCCTTGATGCCTGTACACCTAGCACTTTGGGAGGCCTAGGCAGGCAGATCGCTTGTGGCTAGGAGTTCAAGAGGAGCCTAACCAACATGGTGAAACCCCGTCTCTACTAAAAATATAAAATCGCACAGGTGTGGCGGTGGGGGCCTGTAATCCTAGCTACTCTGTAGTCTGAGGCAGCAAAATTGCTTGAACTTGGGAGGTGGAGGTTGCAGTGAGCCAAGATTGCACCATTGCACTCCAGCCTGGGCAACAGAGTGAGACTCCATCTTAAAAAAATGCAGATTCTTTCCCCGCCCCATTTCTAGTTTAGTCTGGAATGTGGCCCAAGAATTTGCATTTCTAACAAGTTCTCAGATCATGATGATTCTAGTGGGAGGGGAGTTTACTTTAGGAACAATTTTCGTAAGGCATTGAGACCATAGTTTACTATTCAAAAGCCTTTATTTTCAGAATTTTTTAGGAGAATTTTGGAATTACACATAATTGCTTAGTGTAGGCGTAGTGTAGATACATTTTTAATCTGTTAAAAGAAAAACTTCATACAAATTTAACACTTCATCCGAGCAAAGAACAATTCATGAATCTGGCAGCATGCGAAACCAGAAGGGGATGAAAGAGCTCTAACTTGCAGCATCATGAGCAGTGAACTTTTGTAGGCTGAATGTGGAAGCAAATTAGAGAAATTACCTGATTGGCTACCACAAGGCCGATTTGGCCTTATTTGGGCATGGTGTGATGAGATGTTCACCCTGTATGGGTATGGTCTGATCTGTGGGCTGCTTATGATTGGTTGAAACTTGGCTGTTTATTACAAAACTATACTCTTAAATTAGGTTTCAGTTTATTTCCGTACTAAGGATCCAGTTTCTCTTTTTTCCTGAGTTGGAGTTTTGCTCTTGTTGCCTAGGCTGGAGTGCAATGGTGCGATCTCAGCTCACTGCAACCTTTGCCTCCTGGGTTCAAGTGATTTTTCTAATCTCAGCCTCCTGAGTAGCTGGGATTACGGGCACATGCTACCAGGCTTGGCTAATTTTTGTATTTTTAGTAGAGATGGAGTTTCATCATATTGGTCAGGCTAATCTTGAACTCCTGACCTCAGGTGATCCGCTTGCCTTGGCCTCCCAAAGTGCTGGGATTATAGGCGGGAGCCACTGCGCCAGGCCTAAGGTTACAGTTTATTACGAAGGAACTCAAAGTGCAGAGACAGTCTCAGTTCGATGGCGTCTGCTTATTTAACATACCCTAGTACAGAAGTGTGAGAATAACATGGAGCTAATAGGAATAGTACTTGTTTGATTCTGGTCAATAAATTTTTTCTTTCAATAATATAAGAAAGAATTTTGTTAAGAATTTGTACAGTTCAAAAGATGGCGCCATAGAGCTTGTTTCCCCCCCTTTCCTTTTGTTTTAGTTATAGAAGGTATTATTTTTTCCAGTATAGAAAATGACAGTTTTATTTTTTCTTGTTACCCACCATGAAGAGTAGCACAGCATGTTGTAGAGGGGATTGCTAAATTCTGTTATGTTTAAGATTTTAGAAATTCAAAAATTTATTCAGTATTTTGAAATACAGTAAAATAAAAATGAATGATACTGAGTGGTTCTCCACATGGTAGATCAGAATTATGTAAAATTATTCCAGTGTTTCTGAAAGAGAACAGATATTTTTAGAATATTTACTTAATTTATTATATATATATATACATATATATTTTAATGCACTTTAGATTCCAGGGTACATGTGCAAAACATGCAGGATTATTGCATAAGTACATACATGGCAATGTGGTTTGCTGCCTTCATCCCCCCATCACCTATATCTGGCATTTCTCCCCATGTTACCTCTCCCCAGCCTCCCTTCCCCTGCTGTCCCTCCCCTATTCCCCCATAGCAGACCCCAGTGTGTGATGCTCCCCTTCCTGTGTCCATGTGTTCTCATCATTCAACACCCAAATATGAGTGAGGACATGCAGTGTTTGATTTTCTGTTCTTGTGTCAGTTTGCTGAGAATGATGGTTTCCAGATTCATCCATATCCCTACGAAGGACATGAACTCAATGTTTTTTATGGCTTCATGGTATTCCATAGTGTATTTGTGCCACATTTTCCTGGTCCAGTCTGTCGTCGATAGGCATTTGGGTTGGTTCCAGGTCTTTGCTATTATAAACAGTGCTGCAAAGTACATATATGTACATGTGTCTTTATAATAGAAAAATTTATAATCCTTTGGCTATATATCCAATAATGGGATTGCTGGGTCAAATGGAATTTCTATTTCTAGGTCCTTAAGGAATCACCACACTGTCTTCCACAATGGTTGAACTAATTTACACTCCCACTAACAGTGTAAAAGCTTTCCTATTTCTCCACATCCTCTCCAGCATCTGTTGTCTCCAGATTTTTTAATGAATACCATTCTAACTGGCATGAGATGGTATCTCAATGTGGTTTTGATTTGCATTTATCTAATGACCAGTGATGTTGAGCATTTTTTCATATGTTTGTTGGCTGCATAAATTTCTTCTTTTTGAAAGAATTTTTTCTGAAAGAACAGACATGTCTTTCACTCACTTTTGAATTAGTTTGTTTGCTTTTTACTTGTAAATCTACTTTAGTTATTTTTAGGTTCTAGATATTAGCCCTTTGTCAAATGGGTAGATTGCAAAAATTTTTTCCCATTCTGTTGGTTGCCAGTTTACTCTAATGAATGTTTGTTTTGCTGTACAGAAGCTCTGGAGTTTAATTAGATCCCATTTGTCTATTTTGGCTTTTGATGCTAATGCTTTTGGTGTTTTAGTCATAAAGTCCTACTACAAACAACTCTATGCACATGAACCAGTAAACCTGGAAGAAATGGATAAATTCCTGGATACTTGCACTCTCCCAAGCCTAAACCAGGAAGAAGTTGAAACCCTGAATAGACCAATAACAAGGGCTGAAATGGAGGCAGCAATTAATAGCCTACCAACCAAAAAAGCCCAGGTCCAGATGGCTTCACAGTCAAATTCTACCAGACGTTCAAAGAGAAGTTGGTACCACTCCTTCTGAAACTATTCCAAACAATCCAGAAAGAGGGAATCCTTCCCAAATCATTTTATGAGACCAATGTCATCCTGATACCAAAACCCAGCAGAGACTCAACAAGAAAAGAAAACTTCAGGCCAATATCCATGATGAACATAGATGCAAAAATCTTCAGTAAAATACTGGCAAATCATTGCAACAGCACATCAAAAAGCTTATCCATCACGATCAAGTAGGCTTCATCCCAGGGATGCAAGGCTGGTTCAACATAGGCAAGTCTGTAAACATAATTCACCACATAAACAGAACCAAAGACAAAAACCTCATGATTATCTCAATAGATGCAGAGAAGGCCTTTGACAAAATTCAACAGCCCTTTATGCTAAAAACTCTCAATAAACTAGGTATTGACAGACTGTATCTCAAAATAATTAAAGCTATTTATGACAAAACCACAGCCAATATCATACTGAATGGGCAAAAACTGGAAGCATTTTCTTTTAAATCTGGGACTAGACAAGGATGCCTTCTCTCACAACTCCTATTCAGTATAGTGTTGGAAGTTCTAGCCAGAGCAATCAGGCAAGAAAAAGAAATAAAGGGTATTCAATTAGGAAAGGAGGAAGTCAAATTGTCTCTATTTGCAGATGACATGATTGTATATTTAGAAGACCTCATTATCTCAGCTCAAAATCTCCTGAAACTGTTAAGCAACTTCAGCAAAGTCTCAGGATACAAAATCAATGTGCAGAAATCACAAGCATTCCTATACACCAATAACAGACTTAAAGAGAGTCAAATCAAGAACGAACTGCCATTCACAATTGCTACAAAGAGTAAAATACCTAGGAATACAACTAACAAAGGATGTAAAGGACCTCTTCAAGGAGTACTACAAACCAGTGCTCAAGGAAATAAGAGAGGACCCAAATAGATGGAAAAACATTCCATGCTTGTGGTTAGGAAGAATCAATATTGTGAAAATGGCCATACTGCCCAAAGTAATTTATAGATTCAGTGCTATCCCCATCAAGCTACCTATGACCCTCTTCACAAACTGGAATAAAACCACCTTAAACTTCATATGGAACCAAAAGAGAGCCCACATAGCCAAGTCAATACTAAGCAAAAAGAACAAACCTGGAGGCATCATGCTACCGGACTTCAAACTATACTACAAGCCTACAGTAATCAAAACAGCATGGTACTGGTACCAAAACAGAGATCTACACCAATGGAACAGAACAGAGGCCTCAGAGGCAACCCCACACATCTACAACCATCTGATCTTTGACAAACCTGACAAAAACAAGCAATGGGGAGAAGATTTCCTGTTTAATAAATGATGTTGGGAAAACAGGCTAGCCATGTGCAGAAAGCAGAAACTGGACCCCTTCCTGATACCTTACACTAAAATTAACTCTAGATGGATTAAAGACTTAAACTTAAGACCTAACACCATAAAAACCCTAGAAGAAAACCTAGGCAGAATCATTTAGGACATATGAATAGATATTTAAATGACTTATTTTATTCTGTTTCTGGGGAAGGCAAATTTTTTAAATCTCTTTTGCCCTTTATATGAAACATCTGGGGTTGCATTTACTTAAGCTAATATGAGGGGACTTCAAAAAGTTTGTGGAAAAATGGAATTAAGATAGATATGAAGTATTCTTTTTCTCAACATAAGCTTTATCAAATTTAAGCTACTTATTTTGTCAGCAGTGATACCAGTCATTTAGTACATCCCTAAATAACTGAGGGTTCTGGGAATTTAACTATGTAAATGCAGTCTTTTTTGTATTGGTAACTGACGAAAAATGGATGCCATTTACAGAAGTTTAAAGATTGGTTAGTCTGTTTGGGTTGCTATGAAAGAATACCTGCAGCTGGGTAATTTATTTGGCTCATAGTTCTGCAGGCTGTAAAAGAAGCATGACACCAACACCTGCTTCTGGTGAGGGCTTTGGGGAACTTCTGATTATAGCAGAAGGGGAAGGGGAGCTGGCATATCACATAGTGAGAGTGGGAGTGAGAAAGAGAGGAGGTGCCACATTCTTTTAAACAACCAGCTTTTGTATGAACTGTTAGAGCAAGAACTCATTCATTACTGTGAGGATGTAACAAGCCATTCGTGAGGGATCTGCCCCGATAACTCAAGTACCTTCCATTTAGCCCCACCTCTCTCGTTGGAGAATAAATTTCAACGTGAGATTTGGAGGGGACAGGTACCCAATCTGTATCAATTAGGAAACATAAAGGAGTTAGAAGGAGGCAAATCAGGTCTGTAAGGTGGATGCCTAATAATTTCCCATTGAAATTCTCAAAATTGCCATTGTTTGATGAACAGAATAAGCAGGGGCATTTACGTAGTGTAGGAGGAGTCTGATGAAACTTTCCTGGGCATTTTTCTGCTAAAGCTTTGGCTAACTTTTTATGATTGTTCTTTGGCGCTCCAGAAAGTCAACAAGCAACTTGCCTTGAGCATTACAAAAAAAAAAATGTTGCCAACCTTTGCGCTTGACCAGTCTGTTTGTGCTTTGACTGGACCACTTCTCCCTCTTGGTAGCCATTGCTGTGGTTGTGCTTTATGTTCAGGATCAAACTGGTAAAGCCATGTTTCATCTCCTATCACACTTCTTCAAATAAATGCTTCAGGATCGTGATCCCACTTAGTAAGAATTTCCATTGAAAGCTCTGTTCTTGTCTGCAGCAGATCTGGGTGCAGCGGTATTGGCACTCATTGGATGGAAAGTTTGCACAGCTTTAATTTTTCAGTCAGAATTGTGAAAACTGAACCAATTTTAAAAGAATTGTGGCATTTGCTGTTCATGCTATTAACCATTGATCATCTTCAATTAGGGCATGAACTAGATGAATTTTTTCCTCACAAATTGTTATGGATGGTCCACCACTGTGGGTCTCTTGAACATTGTCTCATACCTTCTTAACATGAGTTATCTATTCGTAAACTGTTGATATCTTTGGAACATTTTCCTCACAAAGTTTTCATAACTCACCAGTGATTTTACTTTTCTTCCATACAAGCTTTACCATAAATTTGATATTTGTTCTTGTTTCAATTTTAGTAGAATTCATGTTGCTCTGATAGGGGCTCTTTCAAACTGCTCTCTAATCCCTCTTAGTGCCTCAACCTAGATCTTGTTCTGGTATGCTATGACAAGTTAGTAAGAGTTTATTTTTCTACAAGAAAAAATTGAAGTTCATGCATAGTTTTTTTCATAATACACATATTCCATGAACTTTTTGAAAATTCCTTAGATATAACATAAATGCACATTTGTTTTAAGTAGATATAAAACAGGAAAATCCTTAAATTTTTGTTTCATACATGTAATATCACTCCCCAACTGAATTGGATTTAAAGAACATTTTAGGTTCTTCTCTCCTTCCCTCCTAGTCTTCCTTTTCTCCACCACCTCTTGCATTTTAGAATAGGAATGAAGTTGGCTTCTCAACCTAACTCAAAATCTGGCGCAGTATGGTATTGTTTTTGTGTTTCTCAAAGTGCCCTTAAGATGCTGCTAGGGAGAGGGTTTTGTGATTGTAGGAGACCAGAATATGCCACTTTGGCATAAAGGTTATTTTGAGCGGATTATTTTGAGAACCAGCAAACACAGGGTAATCTCTGAAAACAGCACAAGTTACCTTTTTGTAAGAGAAATGTGTACCTGTAAAGGAAATGTCTCTTTGTAAGAGTGTCTCTGTCTCTCTGGGGAAGAGAAGGATGACAGAATTGCAAGAGACTCCTATCAACAGAGAAACCAACTTAAATCTGCAAAACAATCATTTCTCTTATTTGCTATGGTTTTTGTGGTTACTTTCCTTCACATCCTTCTTTCTAGTTGAAGTTGCTATGTAAGCTGGAGTTTTAGGCCCCCTCTTGGAGAGTTCTTACTTCTCCCTGGATATCTCCCATGTCTACATGAGGTATACATGTTGATAAACTATTTTTCTCTTGTCTGTCTTGTTACAGCATTCCTAGCTAAGAACTCAGAAAGGTAAAGGGAAAATGCCCCCCCACACACAGAATCAATCCATAATAGAAAATTAAGTTTTAAAGCATATTTTAGAAAGGGCATGTTGTCATGACTAGAGAAGTGGGAATTGGAATGGAATAAATATAATGAGCATATACAATTCCCAGATGATTTTATTGCAATACAAACTACCCATGTGAAAGTTGACTAGTGCTCAGTTAAATGAGAACTACTGAATCAGATTATGTTTAGCCAGTGATTAATGTTATTGAACACATGTTCTTTTTTTCATAAAAAGAATGAACAGTGCTCAAAGATTGAGTTATGTTAATATATTGCAAAGATTTGTTAGACATAATAGGTACCTTTTTTCAGTTTTAAAAGGTGTTCTGTTTTTTGCTATTAGTGGCAGTTAAATAGAAGACATTTTAAGAAACCATTTTTAGGTTAAATAACAAAGTGCTGGGCATTTATTTTACTTAATATGGATCCTGAGAGGCCAGGCACAGTGGCACATGCCTGTAATCCTGGTGCTTTGGGAGGCCAGTGTGGGAGAGTCACTTGAGGCCAGAAGTTCAAGATCAGGCTGGGCAATATAGCTAGACCTTGTCTGTTCAAAAAATTAACGAGGCATGGTAGTGCATGCCTGTAGTCCCAGCTACTTGGGAGGTTGAGGCAGGAGGATCATTTGAGTCTAGGATTTCCAGACTGCAGTGAGCCATGATTGTACCACTATATCTGAGACCCTGCCGTAGGCCGGGAAGAAGAAAAAAAAGAAACCTGAGAGTTTATGAAAGAAGAGATGAAATAATATATTAACTAAGTTAAGTAAAGTTTTAGAGAAACTTCTGAGTTCAGCTTCCTTTGTTATACTTCTTCCCACCCACCTATGTCATTTAAATCTCTTTAAAAAAACCCTGAAATATATGAAAAGAGCTTTCTTTAAGACTGAAATATCAGTGACACATCAGGAGCTGAGAAAGGAAAAATAGAGGGAAATTTCCTATGGATTTCTAAGTGTATAGGGTGTATGTTTATATTTATTTGTTTTTATCTATATTGACTATTGAACTTTCTCTAAGTATGGATGGATATCTTGTTTTGATAGAGAGGGGTAGATCTCCCTTCATCCCCAGATGAGATTCTTTTAGATTTCCTTCTGTCTTTTGAATTTCCTTCTTAGGGAAGAGTTAGGATTGCATGCATGCATGCGTGTATTTATTTATTTATTTAAGATAGAGTCTTGCTCTGTCTTTTGGATTTCCTTCTTAGGGCAGAGTTATGATTGCATTTATTTATTTATTTATTTTATTTATTATTTTTTGAGACAGAGTCTTGCTCTGTCACCAGGCTGGAGTGCAGTGGTTTGATCTCAGCTCACTGCAACCTCTACCTGCTGGGTTCAAGTGATTCTCCTGCCTCAGCCTCCTGAGTAGCTGGGATTACAGATGTGAGCCACCACACCTGGCTAATTTTTGTAGTTTCAATATGAGAGTCAGGGTTTCACCATGTTCGCCCGGGTGGTCTCAAACTCCTGACCTCAAGTAATCTACCTGCCTCTGCCTCCCAAAGTGCTGGGGTTACAGGTGTGAGCTACTCCACCCGGCCTTAGGATTGCTTTGAGTTGCATAGTTTCTTACAGTAAATTTTTAGGGTCATTTAGTTTCTTAATGAGATTTTTATTACAGGTAAGCATTGGGTTATATTGATTTTTCAAAATGTAATAGATTATCATCTAACTGTTGTTCTTCTGCCTGCTTGGCAGTGTACCACAGGTGGTCTGTTTAACTGTATTTTACTACTTGTCTCTTATTAGAACCCTTGTTTTTCACCTTCTTATACGCCATTTCCCCCTACCCTTTAGCCCAGGGATATCTAAGTTGGAGAGTGCTTTCATTTTCTTAACAAGAACTCAACTTCACTGCCTTCCCTCCCCCTGTGCCCACATTAAAGTATTGCATTCTGGGAAACAGAATTTCGACTTGCTAGGAGTATAGATATTCTTGATATTCTTGGCAACTCTGACAGACTTACAGATTCTGAGATCTACAGGGAGTTGTTTTTCCTGTGACCATTTCCTGTGGCCATATTGGTCTGGTTTTGGGTTCATTTCGTTTATATGTGAAACCACCCTAGGTTCAAGGTCAAGTGGCAGGCACCTTTTGCCCTGTGACTTTCTCATCCTGCCTTGATTCTGCCCTGACCATGTTGAATTGGATGAATTTTGATCTAGAGGGTTCTGTTTCTTATTGAGGCATGAAACTGTTTCACAGAGAAGAAAAGCAGGGGAGAGCTCTTTTTGCCCACGAAATGAGCTCTTTCCCCTAAGGATATATGGATATGTAAGCTCCAAAACTAACTAGAGGCTCATTATGACTTTAGCCTTCATTTGAGATTGTTCTCAACTCTTTTACCCAAGCAGCAAAACTTATTGGATGTCTAGATGTGCTAGAAACTGGTTGGGCTCTGGTGATAAAATAGGGAACAAAGAAGATATGTTTTCCTTTTTCCTAGAGCTTACTGTCCAAACAGGCAAATATTAGGTAGTCTGGAAATACGTTAAACAATACCAGCCTTAACTGTGTGTATGTGTGCATAGTCTAGTGATGGGGGTAGTATAGGGAAAGCATCTTGGAGGAAGTTATATTTAAGCTGAGACTTAAGGAAGGAGGAATTAACCAGGGGACAAAAGGAGAGTAGTGAAAGAATGCGACGTGGTTGGTGCCATTGTGTAAGGGTTTGATGCAGTGTTGAACAACAGTGTGTGGGTGAGAAAATAATAGCATATGTGAAAATGAGATGAGAGAGAATGCGTATTTGAGCAAAGTTCAATGTGCCTACATTTTGGAGTGTGGAGGAGTTAGGGGTTAAGTTCTGAGGCCAGAGAAGTAAGCAAGAAGCCAGATCAGTTCTCTTACAGGACTTGTTAAGTAGTTGATCTTGAGATCAGTATGGAGAGCTAATTAAGTGCTTTTATCAGGGCAACAATTAGAAAGATAACTCTGATGGGAAGAATTGACTTGAGGAGGGTGGGATTGGAAGTAAAATGATTATTTAGGAAGCTGTTGCAGGGAAACGGGTGAGAGATTATGGTGATTAAATGTAAGGTGGAGGCTGGACACGGTGGCTCACACCTGTAATCCCAGCACTTTGGGAGGCCGAGGTGGTGAATCACCTGAGGTTGGGAGTTTGAGACCAGCCTGGCCAACATGGCAAAACCTTGTCTCTACTGAAAATACAAAAATTAGCCAGGCCCAGTGGCGTGCGCCCCTGTAATCTCACCTACTCGAGAGGCTGACAGTGGAGCCGAGATCGCACCACTGCCCTCCAGCCTTAATGACAGAGCAAGACTCTGTCTCACAAATGAGCAAAGAGGTGGGATAGAGATAATGAAAGGATAGATAGTTGACAGGGTAGATTTTTAAGAGAGAGATTCTGGAGAAGACTTGATGGGTTTTGATGATGGATTGTATGTGGTGGATCAAGGGGAGCAAGAATGACTTTCAGGTTTCTAGGCTGGGCCATGGAATGAATGGTGGCACTGTTTACTAAGATTTGGGAAGAAGAGTTGCTATGGAGTGGGCTGGGGAGAGTGAAGGGAGATGAATTTAATTTTGAGCTGGACCTAGAATGGTAGATTATTAATACATAAATAAGTATTTTCCCTCAATTATTTATTGTTGAATATCATTTTTGTCTAAAAATAACATCATACATACCCAATAGCAGGGTAAAAAAATCTGTTTGGTACTAATCTCTGTGTGTGAGTTCATTAAAATACATTATTATATAATATATTAATACAAAGATTCAATATAAGCCTAATAATATTAATGTGAGAAACATAGTAAAAAGTCTTTGGTTTTTCTTTGCAGCCCGCTATTCTGTTAATCTAATGCATGTAGTCCCAGAGATACGTTATGAAATGTATTTAACAGTCATAATAGTAACTTTTATGCCATAGTGAAAGCATGTGTGATGACAAATCTATTTGAATTTCTAATAAAAGAGATTGAAATGGTGCTATTTCAAAGCACCATTTATCCTGAGTGATAGTGATAGCTATCACATACTCTCCAGTACTGTCATGCGGTGTTTATTCTGGGCAGATCTTACTCATTCTCTCTGGTTAGATTTAAATCCATGACTCTGTGTAAACATCAGTCACATCACCCATTGTATGTCTTTCTGACTTTGTTGTCTTCTTTACTGTGGTTATCAACTGTTTACTTTGAAATATTACTTTTTAAGCACCAAGTTGAATTGTTTATATGTGTCTGTGTTTATGTGTTGAGGGATTAGTCTTGGCATTAATATAAATCATGGGTGATTATGCCTTAAAATAACTTTAAATATCTTTTAAAAAAAAATAAGTGTAATAACTAAATTTATTTTTACTAGTACATTTTAAATTGTATTTTACTTTAAGTTCTGGGTTACATGTGCAGAACATGCAGGTTTGTTATATAGGTATACATGTGCCATGGTGGTTTGCTGCACCTGTCAACCCATAATCTAGGTTTTAAGCCCTGTGTGCCTTAGGTATGTGTTCTGATGCTCTCTCTCCCCTTACCTCCTACCCTCCAACAGGCCCCAGTGTGTGATGTTCCCCTCCCTGTGTCCAGGGGTTGTCATTGTTCAACTGCCACTTATGAGTGAGAACATACAGTGTTTGGTTTTCTGTTCCTGTGTTACTTTGCTGAGAATGCTGGTTTCCAGCTTCATCTGTGAACCTGCAAAGGGCATGAGCTCATTCTTTTTTATGGCTGCATAGTATTCCATGGTGTATATGTGCCACTTTATCCAGTCTATCATTGATGGGCATCTGGGTTGGTTCCAAGTCTTTGCTATTGTAAATAGTGCTGTAATAAGCATACATGTGCATCTGTCTTTATAGTAGAATGATTTATGATCCTTTGGGTATATACCCAGTAATGGGATTGCTGTGTCAAATGTGTTGCTGGTTTTAGATCCTTCAGGAATCACCACACTGTCTTTCACAATTGTTGAACTAATTTACATTCCCACCAACAGTATAAAGCCTTTCTATTTCTCCTGCTTCAGAAGCATCTATTGTTTCCTGACTTCTTAATAATTGTCATTCTAACTGGTGTGAGATGGTATCTCATTTAGGTTTTGATTTGCATTTCTCTAATGAACAGTGATGATAAACTTTTTTTCGTATGTTTGTTGAGTACATAAATGCCTTCTTTTGAGAAGTGTCTGTTTATATCCTTTGCCCACTTTTTGATGGGGTTGCTTTTTTTCTTGTAAATTTGTTTAAGTTCCTTCTAGATTCTGGATATTAGACCTTTGTCAGATGGGTAGCTTGCAAAAATTTTCTCCCATTCTGTAGGCTGCCTGTTTGCTCTGGTGATTGTTTCTTTTGCTTACAGAAGCTGTTTAGCTTGATTAGATCCGATTTGTCAGTTTTGGCTTTTGTTACAATTGCTTTTGGTGTTTTAGTCATGAAGTCCTTGCCTATGCCTGTGTACTGAATGGTATTGCCTAGGTTTTTTATGGTTTTAGGTTTTACATTTAAGTATTTAATCCATCTCAAATTAATTTTTGTATAAGATATAAGGAAGGGGTCCAGCTTCTGTTTTCTGCATGTGGCTAGCCAGTTTTCCCAACACCACTTATTAAACAGGGAATCCTTTCCCCATTGCTTGTTTTTGTCAGGTTTGTTGAAGATCAGATGGTTGTAGATGTGGGGTGTTATTACTGAGGCCTCTGTTCTGTTCCATTGGTCTGTATATCTGTTTTGGTACCAGTACCATGCTGCTTTTGTTACTTTATTTTTATAATTATCAGTCTTTGAAAATTAATACTGGCTTACTCTGGGTACATTGCCTATGGGTTAGCCCTGCTCCACAAGGAACACTTAAAAAAAAAAAAAGCTTTTTGTCTATAATAGCAATATCTGGAAATATGAAAGTGAGTGCTTATTCCTAGTTGCAGATTAACATATTTATATGTTGAAATGGATTTAATTGTCTTTTTAAAGTAACTATAATGAGATGTTCTTTTAAAGCCACAAACAGAGCTGTGTCAGCTTTTTTCTCTTATTGGAATAGTCTGAAAACTCATCTAGCTCTGTTTCTTAATTAACAAGTAACATCTTAGGTTGCCTAAGTTTGCCTTTAGGGATGCAAAAACTTAAGGAATTCATTTTTACAGTGACAGAGTAAGAGTTTGACTACATTCACATACTTTTTCCATTTTTGTTTAACTATTATTTATGCTTGTCCATATTAACATTCTTTATAGTAGATTATATTACATTGCAAAGATGATTGTTTAATAGTAACAAAATTAAAAAACAGTGAATGTCAGAGTGCTTGGGACACCATAAATATAAGGCACTGCAGGGTTAAATGTAAAAGAAAGAAAAATATAGCAGGCCACACTAACTAAAAGAAAGTGGTGTAACTTTTTAAATATGAAATGGCATACATTTTATGGCAAAAACTTTTATTTAAGGTAAGACATACCATAACTGCAGAATGGTTAGATACGACATTTAAATTTTAATGTCTTATGAGTCTGTTTCTGTTAGGCTTTTGCTTGTGGCCCTTTCTCATGTATCTGATTATTTCTGAGTTATTTCTAATTGAGTATTTAAAATGCAGTTATTTTTGAGTCCTAGGATGATATTCTCTTTTTCCAAAGAAGATGGACCTTTGTTTCTGGTAGGTGTTCATGCTAAGAGCACTGACGGTCCCAGATCATCTCAATCTAGCCAGGACTTCAGAGAATTTTAAGCTGGACTTCATTCTAGGCCATCCTAGCTCCTGAGGTGTAGCCTTTAGGGCCCCAACTTGGCAAGCCCTAAATTTCCATTTTGCTTCTTTAAAAGATAAGGCTTAGCTCAGTTTGTTTCAAACTTTATTGAGCTTTTTATCATTTTAAGATCACTGGGGTCAGTCAGATTCTGAAAATAATTTTATTGACAGTAATCAACTGCAGAAACATACTTTATAAATACTTATCTAAAAGCCTTAGTTTATAACTAAATATGAAGCTGAATTGAATTACTTAATGAGTTCCATAGTGAACAATATGACACTTGTACTAAAACTGAGTAACTATTGGAACAAACCTTTGCTATCTGAAGTAACTCTACTGGTATGATATTTTCTAACATTTAAAAATTACTAATCTTGACAGGGCATGGTGGCTCACACCTGTAATCCCAGCACTTTGGGAGGCTGAGGTGGGCGGATCACCTGAAGTCAGGAGTTGGAGACCAGTCTGGCCAACATGATGAAACTCCATCTTTACTAAAAATACAAAAATTAGCAGGGCATGGTGGCATGCACCTGTAATCCCAGCTACTCAGAAGACTGAGGCAGGAGAATCACTTGAACCCGGGAGACAGAGGTTGCCATGAGCCAAGATTGTGCTACTGTGCTCCAGACTGGGTGACAGAGGGAGATTCTAAATGTCTCTAAAAAAACAAAACAACAATAAAAAAGTCATGAGATTTGTAGATGCTATCTTCAGCCTCACTGTCCCCATCACCCCAGCCTCACTAGAACACCATACACTGTGGATGGAATCTTCTAAAAAAAAAAAATAAAACATAAAAATAAAAAGGACTAATCTTGGCCAGGTGTGGTTGCTCATGCCTGTAATCTTAGCACTTTGAGAGGCAGAGGCGGTTGTGTCACCTGAGGTCTGGAGTTTGAGACCACAAGCCTATCCAGTATGGCAAAACCCCATTTCAACTAAAAATACAAATATTAGCCCAGTGTGGTGGCAGGCACCTGTAGTCTCAGCTACTCAAGAGGCTGAGGCAGGAGAATCGCTTGAACCCAGGAGGTGGAGGTTGCAGTGAGCCAGTATGGTGCCACTGCACTGTAGATTGGGCAACAGAGCAAAACTGCCTCAAAAAAATTAATTAATTAATAAAAAATAAAATAAAGGCTGGGTGTGGTGGCTCATGCCTGTAATACCAGCATTTTGGGTGGCCGAGGCAGGCAGATCATGAGGCCAGGAGATTGAGACCATTTTGGCTATCCTGGTGAAACCCTGTCTGTACTAACGATACAAAAAATTAGCTGGGTTTGGTGGCATGTGCCTGTAGTCCCAGCTACTCAGGAGGCTGAGGCAGGAGAATCGCTTGAACCTGGGAGGCAGAGGTTGCAGTAAGCCAAGATGGCACCACTTCACTCCAGCCTGGGCGACAGAGCAAGACTCCAACTCAAAAAAACCTAAATAAGATCAGATAAAATGATTCATTTCATGGTCAGGTGCAGTGGCTCACAGCTGTAATCCAGCACTTTGAGAGGCTGAGGTGGGCAGATCATCTGAGGCCTGGAGTGTGAGACCAGCCTGGCCAACATGGTGAAATCCCGTTTCTACTAAAAATACAAAAATTAGCTGGGTGTGGCAGTGCATATCTGTCTGTAGTCCCAGCTACTCTGGAGGCTGAGGCAGGAGAATCACTTGAGCCTGGGAGGCCGAGACTGCGATGAGCCAAGATCATGCCACTGCACTCCAGCCTGGGCAAAAGGATGATACTCTGGCTCAAAAAATAAATAAATTTTAAAAAATGGCTAATCTTGTAAACAAGTGGAAAGCTCTAAAAGGTGAATAGATAAAACCACAATCCTAAGAAAGAGAAGATTTGAACATATTTCTTTCAATAACAGATAGAATGTACTATGTATATTTTCATGCACATATTTTACATGTACATACATGATTTGAATGAACATTCCTTAATAAGCTTGACCTAATGAACATTTACTCAGTAACTGCAGAATTCACGTTAACTTCATTTGTGTGTGAAACACTTGCCAATATTGGCCAAGGAATTAGTCTTAATGTATTTTAAAGGATTAATCTTACAGAAGGTAATATCTGGCCCCAGTAGAATTAAGCTTGCAATCCATAATAGAAAGAAAATGGGGAAGTCCCAAATGTTTGGCACAGGAGCAGTAACTTTTGTATGACATCACAATGAAATGATAAAAAAAAAAAAAAACCTTAAAATCAATAAACAGTAAATATCATCAAAGCTGAAAATTATTTTTATAGACTAATAAAACTGATAAATCCTTAGTGATAAGTTGATAAAGACAAAGATAAAAGCAAAATTTGTTGCAAATATAGAAAAAGAAAAATGGCACATCCCTATAGAACCCATAGCCATTAAAAAGATTACAAGACAATGTTATGTACAAGTTTATGCTCATATATTTCAAAATTTTGATGAAATGGACAAATTTTCATGTATCTAAACAGAGCAAAAAGCATCTTAGTTCTATGACTGTTAATGAAATTGAATTCATAACAGTTAATGAAAGTAAATCTTTAAAAACCTTTACACAAAGAAAATTTCAGTCCGAGGGAGTAGGGAGGGATTACTTAAATAGTACACTTAAATATTACTTAAATGTAACATAAGCAAAATGAACAAATTGTAATGTGTTAAGAATGAGAACTTCTGTTCATTCCAAGACATCCTTGGAAGAGTGAAAAGGCAAGCCACAGACTGAAAAGATATTTGGTATACAACTGATACGGGAATCATGTCTGGAATATATAAAGAATTTCTACCAGTTAATGCCAAAATCCAGTATAAAAAAGGAGCGAAAGATTAGAACAGATGTTTCCCAAAGAGGAAACCCAGATAGCTAATAAACCTGAAAAAGCTCTCAACTGCATTAATCATCAAGGACATACAAATTTAAACTGCAGTAAAATACTAACATATAGTCATTAGAATGGCTAAAATGTGAAAGACATCTTCAAGTGTTGGTGAGGATGTAGAACAACAAACTCATATACAGCTAGTGGAGTAGAAATTGGTACTGCCGCTTAGGAAAATGGTTTTGATATGTTTTAAAGTTGAATGGGTTAATAATGCTCTGTTTTTTTTTTTTTAAGATGGAGTCTTGCTCTTTTCCCAGGCTGGAGTGCAGTGGTGCAGTACTGACTCACTGCAACCTCCACCTCCCAGGTTCAAGTGATTCTCCTGCCTCAGCGCACCCCACTCCCCACAGTAGCTGGGATTATAGGTGGATGCCACCACACCCAGCTAATTTTTGTATTTTTAGTAGAAACAGGGTTTCACCATGTTGAATAGGCTGGCGTCGAACTCCTGACCTCTGATCTGCCTTGGCCTCCCAAAGTGCTAGGATTACAGGCATGAACCACCACACCCAGCTGATTAATACTCTTTGATCCGACACTTTTACTTTCTGATATATATGTGACCAAAATACATTCAGAAGAATGGCCACTGAATTGTTATTTGCAGTAGCCCAAAACTGGAGACAACCCAAATAGCCATTTATATTAGAATGGATTAACAAATTGTTTATTCATACAAAGGGATGCTATACAGTGAAAAAGTATGAATTACTGCTATATACAACAACATAAAATCTCACAAACATGATGTTGACTGAAAGAAGTCAGATAGTAATATATATTCTCTGATTCTATTTAGATAAACCAGAAAAAACTCTAATCCTTCATTAGCGGTCAAGATAGTAGCTACTGGAAGGATGGAGGGTGTAGTGACAGGGTGCATAAAGCAATTTCTGATAGTTTTTATCTGGGTTTTGGTTACATGGGTGTGTTCATTTGGATAATTCATTGAAACTATATGCCTATTGTATTTGTTACTGTTTATTTACCTTTAAGTGGATATTACACGTCAAGAAAGTTAGAAAAAGCCTGTGTGATTTACTGGAGAGAAAGTGGGGAATGGTAGACCATAAAATCAAGGATGTAGAAAGGGAACAGATCATCAGCCATGTTAATATTTTAGTGTGATGGGAGGTCACTGGAGACTTTTGGGCAGGAGAATCACGTGATATGTTTTACATTTTTAATAAGTGTGCTTTGGTATAGAGATGATAGATTGTGGCAAGAATAGAAGCAAGAGACACCAGCCCAGGCAAGAGTGGATAAAGGCTTCAAGTAGGGTTGGAATGGAGTAGATGGTGAAAAGTGGTCCAGTCTAGGTTATATTTTGAGGTTAGAACTGACAGAATCGTTCATAGATTACATTGTTAGGTAGGAGGGAAAGACGGTTAATGCTGAGATGTTTGGCCTGAGCAACTGGGTGAATTGTGGTGCTATTTACTGAGGTGAAGACAGAGAGAGGAGCATACTTAAGGAGAAATCAAGAGATTTACTTTTGATGTGTGAAGGTTGAGATGCTTATTAGACATGAGATGTTAAATAGCTGAGTAGAGAAATCAGGGATGGGGAAATAATTTATTGGTGTTTTAGGTGGTGCTTAAAATCCTAGGGCTGGAAGAGATCTCCTAGGGAATGAATGTAGACAGGGCAGAATACATTGGAGTAGAGTGAAGTGGAATGAAAGGATGGTATCTAATTATTGTGGCAAATCAACACTTTGATATCAGGGAGAAGTGAAAGAGCAACTTTGATTAATTTGATTTTAAAAGAGGACTGTATGGTGTCTCAAAGCCCAGTAAAGCCTTTCATAAAGTAGGAATGAGCAACTATCAGATATTACTGAAATATTTCATTAGTATTCAGTTAGGTGAAAAATGAGATTTGACTACTGAGTTTGATAGGTTTTGGGGAGAGTATTTGAGGAGAGTAGGAGTTGGAATAAAGTGTTACATTTGGAGCATGAATCTGTATAAAAATTAGCTAATACAATAAAACTTGAAGACTGGAGACTTTTTAGTTTAGCAGAGGAGTATCAGCTAAGATTAATGGTCAAATAAAATGGAAGACAAAATTTCAGACATTATGGGGTACTTCATACAAGTAACCTATAATAGTTTGTTTGATGCAAGATAGAAAAATTAGTTATGAATCTGCCTTTAGGGTTTTACACCTCATTCGACATGGTTCAGCATATTCCTAATATCTTCAAGTGAAGTGACTTGTTTATTTCCAGCCTTTATCTTTATTGAAAGGCTTTAAAATTGGCTCTTAATTATACTTATGTCCGTAGTCTCTTACTCTGTTTTTCATTAATAACTTTTTACTCAAAACTTGGTCTTTTCTTTCATTCACTATTAACAGCCAATGCTGAAACAAAATATTCTATGTAACATAAGATAATTATGTGAATCAATCAGTGAATCAATTACCATGTATGGATCTGTAGTTTCTATGTGAAGTAATATGAGCTTTTAAGTTTCTTTTACCATAGAGTTCAGGAGGTAGAGAGGGCCCTCTGTGGAGAATTTGGTCTGTTAGGTTGTTCTTTTGTAAAGGAATGAGGATTCCAGAAGATGTGATGGAAATGGCTATTCAGGGACAGCAGTGTTAGGAGGTTGTGTTGGGAGGGAAAGCACAGAACAGTATTGCAGTGAATATATACTGGGGGTGAAAGGCTTATGTTGTATGATGCTGATGACAGGATCTAGGTCTGGTTCTAACTAAAAATGTGGTGAAGAGACTTTAATTGGAAAGAACAAAGACTCCCTCAAACAGATCCACAAAAGAGAATGGGGCAGTTATTAGACAACTTCGGGGACCAAATGGGAATCCAAAGACAAAAGCTGCAGCCTAGCTTATCTTCCTGAAAATTGGGCTGCCGGTGTGGGCTTAAGACAAATTTGTGTGTTTAGTTTTCTATCTCTGAATCTTTTTATGTATTTGTTTTGTCTTCCATGTTGTACAGACTGCAGCATTCTCGGGTTTTTTTTTCTCTACTGCATATAATTTCATCTTTTATTTGGCTATCATGCCATCTTTAGCTCCAATGTCAGATGACCTTTAAGCTTCCCTGCCTGTCATCGACTGACAGCTGTGCACTGTGTTTTAGTTTAAGTACCTAAGAGTAAGAACCTTCTCTAATTCACCCCTGTGCCTTTGCTTCCCAGGCCTCTGAATTCTGGTTAATCTCCATTGGCTGCCCTTGGGTCCATTGCCCATCCCTAGGTCAGCCCCTGCTGGGGAAAAGAAAAAAAGTCTCCGGGCAGAGCGGATTCCCTTAGAGAAAAAACAGTGATTGAGCAGGCAGTGGCCTTCTCTAGTATGTCTTCCTTATTTAGAAGTTTTATGATTGGCTGGATGAAATGGCTCATGCCTGTAGTCCCAACACTTTGTGAGGCTGAGGTGCCCACGTTGGGCAGATCACCGGAGGTCAGGAGTTTGAGACCAGCCTGGCCAACGTGATTAAACCTATCTCTACTAAAAATATGAAAATTAGCTGGGCACGGTGGTGGGTACCTGTAATCCTAACTGCTCAGGAGGCTGAGTCAGGAGAATTGCTTGAACTGGGAGGTGGAGGTTGCTGTGAGCCGAGATTGTGCCACTGCACTCCAGCCTGGGTGACAGAGTGAGACTCCATCTCCAAAAATACGTTTTATGATTAATTGAAATTCTAAAAGCTTAAATTTTTGGAGGAATGGCACAAAGCTTCCATGGCTAGTGGAATGAGTGTGGGAAGAGTGATGGGAGATAAAGGCAAAGAGGTAGGCTAGACTAGATGATGTAGAGCCTTGCAGGCCATGGAATAGAGTGTAATTTTATATATGTATAGTTGTATATATTCTTAAATATATATCACATAAATATACACATTTGTTCAAATATAAGAAATACATAGGGAAAAAATCTGTAGGTTACTTACCAAATTGATAATAGCTATGTATCTCTGCGGAGAAAGAGAATGACCAGACTAGGATGGGGGTGTGGTCAGACTTTACCTTTATGTGTAAATGTTTAATAAAGGGGAATATAGTCGTGTGATGTTTGTGGAATTCAAAGTTAATTGAAGGTGATGGGGACAACCTGTCTCCTGAAGCAGATTCCTGTGGAGTATGAAGATAATTTACTTGCTTTATAATATTTGTGAGTGTGTGAATTTGTTTTTTAACAATATATTTAATCCCCCGCCCCACTTTTTTTGCCTTTTTTTCCCCCTAGGGAGTTGGTCTTTCAGTCCATGGGCAATTTCGAGTGGCTACAGAAAAGTGTCTTTTTGCCATGCCAGAAACAGCAATAGGTAAACAACCAGATTTTTTTTTTAATTACTTTTAGCATCATCTTTTCTTGATATATTTCAGAATTTACTGTTGTTGAAGGAATTGATGGAATCTTGTGTGAGATACTGTAGTGAAAAGATTTTTAGAAAATTAAGTAGATACTTAGAAGTCTATATTAGCTCAACTGTATCTGAAAACACAAAACAAAATGTTAAAGAAGACATTAGCACAGTATAAATAAAAGATGAACACTAGGTAAAAGATCATTAAGGGAATATATTTTTGCCTTTAGATCTATGCAGTTTTGAGTTGTGATCAAAACTATCATAATAGTTTTCAGTTAATTTTTGTATATGGTGAGGGGTATGGATCATCAGTATAAGTCAAAGTTTATTTTGTATATGGAAGTACAATCACTCCAGTACCTAACTGTTGAAAGGGTATTGTTTTGCCACTGAATTGCCTGTGTAGATTTGTTATAGTTGTCTATAAATGTTGATCATGGTGCCAACACCATGTTGTCTTGGTTACTGTTGCTAAGTTTACAGTAAGTCTTAAAATCAGGTAGTGATAATGTTCCACCTTTGTTTTTTGTATCCCACCAAGTTGCTTTGGCTGTATAGTTTCTTTATATTTCCATATGTATTTTAGAGTTTCCTGTCAATTTCAACAAAAAAGCCTGCAGATGGATTTAGGGAGAATTGACATCTTAACACTATCTAGTCTTTTTAGACCTGTGAGTAAGGTATATTTCTTCATTTATGTAAGTGGTCTTTAATTTCTCTCAATGTGGATTTTTAGTTTTCAGTTTATAGGTCTTTTGTCAGATTTATTCATAAAAGTATTTCATATTGATGATGGTTTTGAAAAAACTTTCAGTTCTAATTGTTAGTTACCAGGCTATAGAAATACCATTGATTTTATGTGTGTGTGTATATATATATGTGTGTGTATATATATATATATATATATATAGAGAGAGAGAGAGAGAGAGAGAGAGAGAAAGGAACTAACAGCTCCAGCAAAAAACTGTTTGAACTAATAAACAAATACAATAAAGCTGTAGGATATGAAACCAACACAAAAACAATAGCATTTCTATACACTAACAACAAACTGTTTGAAAATTAAACAATTTCATTTAGAAAAGTATCACAAAGGATAAAATACCTAGAAATAAATTTAACCAAGGAGGCAAAATCTGTATGGCAAAACCCCATCTCCACAAAATAACAAAAAGTAGCTGGGCATGGTGGTGTGCACCTGTAGTCCCAGCTACTCAGGAGGCAGAGGTTAGAGTATGCCTTGAGCCTGGGAAGCAGAAGCTGCCGTGAGCTGAGATCACACCACTGTACTTGAGCCTGGGCAATACAGCCAGACTATGTCACCAAAAAAAATAAATAAAAAGTAGAAATTTGTAGATTTCTGAGAAAACAATGAACAGAGTGAAGAGGCAACCCATTCCAATCTCTGCTCATTATTCTAGTTCTCAAGTCACTTCTACATTTTCAGGTATCTTTATAGCAATGACCTACTTCTCTGGTACCAATTTTCTGTATTAGTCCATTCTCATATTGCTATAAAGAACTACCAGAGACTGGGTAATTTATAAAGAAAAGAGGATTAATTGGCTCACAGTTCCACAGGCTGTACAGGAAGCATGACTGGGGAGGCCTCAGGAAACTTAAAATCATGGTAGAAGATGAAGGAGAAGCAAGTGTATCTTCATATCCAGTGGGAGACAGAAGTGGGAAGTGCTGTGTACTTTAAAACAATCAGATACCATGAGAACTCACCATTATGAGAACAAGAGGGAAATCTGTCCCTATGACCCAGTCATCCCCCACACCAGGCCCCTTATCCAACACTGGGGATTACAGTTCAACATGAGATTTGAGTGGGGACACAGAGCCAAACCGTATCAGGGCCTTTCAAGGAATTTGTTAATTTATTGGCATAAAGTTGTTTATAATTGCTTTTTTTGTTTGTATCTCCTGAAGTTCACATGTTGGAAACTTAATTCCAAACTCAGCAGTGTTGCGAGTTGGAACCTGTAATAGGTGAGTGGGTTATGAGGGCTCTGCCCTTATGAATGGATCAATGCCATTATCTTGGAAATGGGTTCGTTATTGCAGTTTGGTTCCTGATACAGGGATGACTTCAGCCCCCTTTCCTCTTGTTCTCTTATCCTGCCTCACTCTTGCCTTTTGCCATGGATTGATGCAGAAAGAACACCCTCATGTGATGTTGACACCTTGATATTGGACTTCTTAACCTCCAGAATTGTGGAAAATATTTTTTTTTCTAAATTACCCCAGTTTGTGGTATTCTCTCATAACAACACAAAATGGACTAAGACAATTATATTCCCTTATTATCTTTTTAGTATCTGTAGACTCTGTAGTGATTTCTGGCTCTCTCATTCTTGATATTGGTCATTGTGCCTTCTTTTTTTTCCGCTGATCAATCTAGTTAGAGGTTTGTTAATTCTATTGATCTGAAAAAAACAGATTTTTGTTTTCATATATTTTCTGTTTTGCTGATTTATGCTCCAGTATTCCTCCTTTGTTCTGCTTATTTTAGATTTTGTTTGCTCTTTGTCTCATTTCCTCAGGTGAAACCTGAGTTCACTTGTATGAGATGTGGGTATGGAATTTAATTTTACTCTGTTTTTTAATTTCAGTAATTTTTACAGTGTCTCTCATTTACATTGTTTCCTACGAATGTCTCCTCTCAGCCTTGTTTTTGTTCCTCTGTGTCTTTTTATTTTCTCTGGCTGCTCTTAAGATTTTCTCTTGATCACATGTTTCAAGCCATTTGATTATGATATGCTTTGGTGGTCTTCATATTTCTAATGCTTGTGGTGGTTGAGCTATTTAGGTTTATAATTTCTATAAAAATTGGAAAAATTTTTGCCATTATTTCTACAAATATTTTTTTTTCACCCATTCCCTTTTCAGGAATTCTAGTTATACTTCTATAAGGCTCACTTGTGTTTCATTCATTAAAAATTTTTTTTCTCTCTCTTTCATTTTAGATAGTTTCTGTTCCTCTGTCTTTAAGTTTATTAATCTTTTCTTCTACAAGATCTAATCTGCCCTTAATCTCATCCAGGTATCTTTCAGCTTATACATTCATTTCAGTTTTCATCTCTGGAAGTATGATTTGGTTCTTCTTTTAAAAAGGGAAATCTTCTTTGTCTTGATTTAACTTGTTGAACACATAGGTTATGTTTATGGTAACTGTGTTAATGTTTTTGTCTGCCAGTTCTTACATTTATGTTCTTTTTTTTTTTTAATCACCTCATTATGGTTAGTATTTTCCTGCATCTGTAGATAGCTGGTAATTTTTTATTGAATTGTAGATATTGCAGACTTTATTGGGTGCTAGATATTTTTGTGTTCTTTTAAATATTTTTGAGATTTATTCTGAGATTGATTTAAATTCCTGGGAAACATCTTAATATTTTCAAGCATTATAAGATTATTTTCTTGTAGGATTGGAGCAGTGCTCTAACTGGAGCTAATTACTTCCCACTACTGGGGCAAGATCTTACTTTGTGTACTGCTCAGTGTCCCATGACATCAATCATGAGTTTTTCTAGTCCAGTTGGTGGGGAACATGATGTTTTCAGTCATGTGTGGGTTCCCAGTACTGTTCTCTATAATCATTTTCTGTGGTTCTTTCCTTAATCTCATGTAGTGATACAGTTAGGCATTGTGTTCTTACCCAAATCTCATCTTGAATTGTAATCCCAAAGTATCCAGGGAGAGATCTGGTACGAAGTGATTGGTTCATGGGCAGTTTCTCCCATGCTGTTCTCATGATAGTGAGTTCTTACGAGATCTGATGGTTTTATAAGGGGCTCTTCCTACTTTGCTCCTCACTCTTTTCTCTCCTGCTGCCTTATGAGAAGGTCCAAGCTAGCTTTGCCTTCTGCCATGATAGTAAGTTTCCTGAGGCCTCCTAAGCCATGTGGAACTGTGAGTCAATTAAACCTCTTTTCTGTATAAATTACCCAGCCTCTGGCAGTGTGAAAACTTGACTAATCATGTAGTTTCTTTACACACACACACACACACACAGTCCATTCCTAAGCTAAGCACTTAAAAGAGACAACTGGCAGATCTCCCGAGCTTTCTCTCTGCAGCTCTATCTGCTCTGGTACTCTGTCTGGGAATTCTAGCTGTCTTGGTTTTCCTAGACTCTTAGCTTCATCTTCTCAAATGAGGTATTGTGCTGGGCCTGGGAACTCTCTTAGGGCATGAAGCTGGAGCTGTTCTAGGGTTTACTTTGCTTGTTTTCTGATACTCAGAGACTGCTTTTCTTTATTCCTTGATGTTCAGTGTATTGAAAACACTATTGATCCATATATTGTGTCTGTTTTTATAGTTGTTTCATGTAGGGGGATAAGTCTGGTTCCTGTTACACTATCTTGTCCAAAGTGTAAGTCTCCCAGATGGCTACTTTAAATTGGATGATGAAAGATGCTCTCAGAGGAGTTGTCCTTTAAGCTGAGATTTGAATGACAAGAAAGTGTCAGCTACATTAAGAACTGAGAGCAGAATATTGTGGCACTGAGAAAAGTTAGTTCAAGACCCTTAGGTAAGAAGGAACTTGGGCTGTTCAGGGAACCAAATGGCAGCATCTATGTCTGGATTAAGGGCAGGATTGATGTAACATGCTCTCAAAAGGGTACATGGGGGCTTCTGGTGAAGAGTTAAGATTTAAACCTAAACATGGGAAGTTGTGAAAGAGTGTAAAGCAGGGAATGTCATAATGTAGTTTGTGTATATATATATATATATATATTTTTTTTTTTAGAATAAAAAGAATAAAAGAGAGAAAGAGGAAGAGATTTTAGAAAAAGAGAGAAAAGGAGAAAGAAAGAAACAGCAAAAGGAAGAAAAAAAGAATGAAAGAAAGAAAGAGGAAGAGATTTTAGAAAAGGAGAGAGAAAGAAACAGCAAAAGAAAGAAAGAAAAAAAAAAGAATGAAAGAAAGAGGAAGAGAAAGAGGGAGAGAGAATGGGATTCTTGTTTTATTGCCCAGGTTAGAATACAGTCTAAAAATGGGTGTTAAAAACCTCTTTTATGCCAATAATTGTGCTTAACAATGGAGACAGGAAGGAATAGGGGATGAAAATAACAAATAAGCAGACAACCAATATTTTATTTAAATCTGTGAAATGCTATGCAATTGCTGACGAGTGATTTACTTCCAATTATGTGGTCACTTTTAAAATAGGTATAATGTGATGCTGAGAAAAATGTATGTTTTATGGATTTGTGGGAGGAGAGTTCTGTAAATATTTGTTAAGTCTAGTTGTTCCAGGTCTGAGTTCAAGTCCTGGATATCCTTGTTGATTTTCTATCTCGTTGATCTATGTAATATTGACAGTGTAGTGTTAAAGTCTCCCACTATTATTGTGTGGGAGTCT
>PVKP010016109.1:0-48927 GCA_004027715.1 Plecturocebus donacophilus | reverse complement strand
TTCTTTCAAGGTTCTTAGTTTCTTTGCATTGGGTTAGAACATGTTCTTTTAGCTCACAGAAGTTTCTTATTATCCACCTTCTGAAGCCTGATTCTGTGAGTTCATCATACTCATCCTCCGTCAAGCCTTGTTCTCTTGCTGATGAGGAGCTGCGATCCCCTGTAGGAGGAGAGGCATTCTGATTTCGGGTGTTCTCAGCATTTTTGCACTGGTTTCTTCCCATTTTTGTGGATTTATCCACCTGTCGTCTTTGTAATTGCCAACTTTCAGATTGGGTCTCTGAGTGGATGTCCGGCTTGTTGGTGATGAAGTTTTTTCTGTTTCTTAGTTTTCCTTCAGGGGGCGCCCCTTCCCCACAGAGCTGGGCCTTCCCGGGTTCAGCTGTGCTTGTTCTCGTTCTTCAGCACTTCCAATTGCTGTTCTCCTTGTGGGGATTGGACCAGCCGAGCCCGACTAAAAGGGCATCCAGTCCTGTACACTCCTCACGGAGAAGCGCTGCGCCGGCCAAAAGAGTCGCACTGGCGACCCGTGTGGCTGCTTCACCGGGAATCTCCCAGTCTGTGGGCATCAAAAATTCGTCTGCAATTGCGGCGTGCACTCGCTCTCTGCGCTTTCACTGGGAGCTACAATCCTGAGCTGCTGCTACGTGGCCATCTTGGATCTCTCTCCTAAATTTTTTTTTTGAGACAGAGTTTCACTCTTGTTGCCCAGGCTATAGTGCAGTGGCACAATCTTGGCTCACCACAACCTCTGCCTCCCGGGTTCAAGCAATTCTCCTGCCTCAGCCTCCTGAATAGCTGGGATTATAGGCATGCGCCATCGCAACCAGCTAATCTCGTATTTTTAGTAGAGATGGGGTTTCTTCACGTTGGTCAGGCTGGTCTCAAACTCCCAGCCTCAGGTGATCCACCAAACTTATTCTCTTAGTCATTCGAATAAATGATTCAGATATAAGAAATTAAGTCTTGGTTAATTTAACTAATGTTTTATTCCTATTAACTGCACTTAGTAAATGCTACTAGTACAGAAAAAATAAAAATAAAAAGGAATTTGAAGAGGTGTTTTTTCACAATCCCATTCTGAATATTTATCATATGCATATCATGCTTTGTTGGAACTGTAGCACTGAATCCATTCTAACCCATGTTCTTCTGTTTGTCTGTTTTTTCCAGGTACAATCTTAGGGCAGGAACCATGGAAACAGGTACATTAACAGGAGATGTGTTCAGATTTTGTTGTTGAATCAATTGATTCTTTATAATAAAACCTAAATGAATATCTGATTAATCTTCTAACATATTCCTGTTTCTGGACATTAAATTCAGTGTTCCAGCAATTATAGTTCCATCAGAAAGGCATATATCACAGAAGCAAAGCTTTTAGAAGGTAAAAAAACAAACGGTGACAGGAGAAATTATTGGATATGATTAGCATGTCCAGTGTTAAATGGGGCAGCTTTCATAAGGAGTTGAATTATGCTTAACTCTGCAAAATACTTAGATTTTGGTGACAGATGGAAGGGTGGAGTTTGTGACTAGAAAATGGAATTCTGAAATTGTTTGGAGGTAGGAATGTAAGGGAACATGTAAGCACTTTTGAAACAGGCTGAGTGTGGTGGCTCACACTTGTAATCCCAGCACTCTGGGAGGCTGAGGCGGGTGGATCACCTGAGGTCAGGAGTTCGAGACCAGCCTGGTCAATATGGTGAAACCCCTTCTCTACAAAAAATACAAAATTAGCCGGGTATGGTAGCATAGGCCTGTAGTCCCAGCTACTTGTGAGGCTGAGACAGGATAATCACTTGCACCCAGAAGGTGGAGGCTGCAGTGCCCGTGACCAGGTAGCAAGTAGACTACATCAGGCTACTGCTGAAGTCGCAAGAGTATACCCATGCATTAAAAGCTACGGACAAGGCCACAGGCCTGTTGTTTGCCTACCCTGGCAGGGTGGCCGACCGATAGCACACCATCAGGGCCCTGAAACACTTGTGTTCCCTGTATGGTTGCCCTTTGTCCATTGAGAGGGACAAGGGAACACATTTCACTGGACAACAGGTACAACAATGAACACCACAGATGAACGTAAAGTGGGGATTCCATGTGCCATACAACCCACAAGCTGCAGGTACGATTAAGCAATGTAACAGGCTGTTGAAGAATGGGTTATGCTTGCATGTCACACCCCCATCTTTGTGGGGCTGGAGTTCCAGGCTGGACCTGGTGCTTCAAACCTTGAATGGACAGCCATGGAAAGTTGGCCCAGCCTCAGTGGAGGCTTTGTTACACTAGGCCGGCACACCCATTCAGTTGCAGATACATACCAACGATGACCTCTTCCGATCAGGTATGGGGATGAAAGGTAACCTGTTGCTGGCAGCCCCAACACCCCTGGAAACAGGGGAATAGAAAACCTGGCTGTGGCCATGGACCCTCCAGGCCCCCCCACTGTGGGTGACTGGCAGTCGTGGCTCCCTGTGGGGAGGGCCTACAGTATGACTTGCATGTCACTCCTTGGGTGTTCAATACATGGCCCCTGCGGTTGAATGTTCATAGGGGAACGGCCAGGGAAGAAACCCTCCTCCAGGGGATATATGTACTGTCTGTGGGGCCTATTATGAGCTCTCCCATGACTTTGGCACGGATACAGGACTCAAAGGAACCACGGGGAGCTGAGAAAGGATGGTACCATCGCCCATAGCAAAGGCCCTTGGTGGCTGCATTATTATCCATGGATGAAAGGTTAGCCTATATTTTGTGGAGGGATGTGATTTACCTCTGTTAGTACTTGTGCCTGCTCTATCATTTCAACCATAGGTTAACATGCTCCAACTACATTGTGGACTGGGCCCATACCTATGCTGAGGTGACCAGTGTTTCCATCTGTTGGATCTGCACTGCCCTTCCAGCAGCAGCTGCAGATGGCATGCCTTGGCACATACATTCAGCATCTGCAGAGAATCGGACCTGGCTGGAGACCTGGGGTCCCATGGCTGATGCCTGTAATGCAACACGGCAAGTTTTGGACAGAGGACACTGTAAGACCCACAGCACATCTGCCGCCTGGCGGGCCTTTTGTGTTTATGATGAATGGGGCTAGCTAGTGGGAGAACGTGTAGTATCCCCTGCCCAGGTACTGTGGTGCATAGAGCAATATTGGGGCAACACTCCCATGAGATGGGTACCTGTCATGGCCTGTGCAAACATAACACATGTCACCACACTTAAGGTATGGTGGAACAAGTGGCCCACCAAGGTTGGGTCCCAGTAGGTTTTGTGCCTCCCAGGGATTTGATGGGTCTGTGGGGACAAGGGTGGCCTTAACTACCAGCAAACTGGACTGGATGTTGTACCTGGAGGTGGCCTTATCTACCTGCCACTGTTCTCCCCACATTGCCTGGATGGCCTGCATAACTGGGAGGTGCTATGCTCTTGGTTTGTGTGAGTGTGATGAGCCTCCTGGTGGTTTTACCTCTTGGAAATGACAATGTCTGGAGCAGGTATCATAACTGTAGAAGCACAAGTTACTGCTCTTACGAAGCACACCACTTGGGTCTGAGTTACACTCTAGTGGTCGTCCTCCTGTTAAACATGAGGTTGATCAGGTCAGAAATCTGGTATTACAAAACCGAATAGCCTCAGACATAGGAACTGCTGCCCAAGGAGGCACCTGTGCTCTTTTGCAGGTGTTCGGTCAGGGTGATAGGAAAAATTATAGGAAAGACGCAAACCTTCTTAGAAGGCCAGGAGGTTTTGCTAAGCTTTGGGGAAGAATGAGCTGAAGGCAGCTGTTCTTACCCTGAGGCAAATGGCAAACGGCAGATAACAAGGGAGTGCAAGGAATTTATCTAGATGTTTGTTTATCTATTCCTCTGGAAACCAACCTTTGATCATTTGCACACAGGACTGCCCCCTACTTGGGGGGAGGGGTCCGACAAAGTTAATTACCCATAAATTGTGTTTGCTCCAAGTCTTTGTCATTAAATCTGTACTGAATAAGTGTGAATGTCTCTGGCTTATCAGAGCCGCACTTTCTCGTTGGCAGGCTAAACCATGGGGTACCCTAGCTGTGCTCACAGGCAAAAATATCTGTGTCTGCATACTCCTTTCATCCACTGCTTGGCCAGAGTCTGCGGGACAGATTTGGCACCCTTTTAGGTACACAATATTGTACCTTTATCCCTGCCAATTGGTAGAACAAAACAGCAGCCCTGCAAGGGGTCTCATGGCAAATTAAGGTGGTCGAGAGCCTTATTGATGCTTGCCTGCAGAGATGGTGGGCATCCCTAGGCTCTGGCCTATGCTGGGCCCTGATAGTCATAAGTAGCATAGCTGGAATCCTAGTGGTGAGGCATTGCTGTCTGTATTGTTGTGGGTTGTGGATTCAGGGATCTTCCCTATGGGCACGTGTCCCCTACTGGAGGATGCCCTAGGCCTGGGGGGGGGCGGTAAGGGAAATGGCTGTGCTTTAGTCAGGAGTAGGCTTAGGCAGCCTTCCAGTGCAGTATGACTCACCAAGTTTGGAGTGCAGGTGCACAACTCCACATATTCTGTAACCACACCACATGAGGCACATTAGGTGATCACCCATGTGAGCTCCTGCTGGGCTTGGAGCCACTGCTGTCTGTAAAGTGTATAATTACCCTGCTGATGCTGTACATATGGCTCACTCATGCTAAAAGAGAAAATAAAGCCATGTTGAAACTGTATATAATTCCTTGAGTGCTTTTCTAGCTACCCACCACTTGCCCGCTGATTCCCCTTAGACCTCAGTTAGAATCTGACAGCTAGCTTATGGGACCTTGGACCTCAATTAGAACCTGACAGCTAGCTTCTGGAACCAGAGGAAGGGCGGAAAAATCAGGAGGCTCTCAAAGGTCTCAAGGGCAGCTTCAGGCTTGTCCAGGGGCTGCAAGAAACAAATTTCAGGTGGCTTTTAGTCTCTTTCTCTGCTCCACTCAGTATCAGGAAGTGAGCTTCTAATTGGCTGAACTTGTGTCATGGGCCTGGCCCCTAACAACGTAACATCAGGGCCTAGTGCCTTGATCCACACAGGCATAGCTATGTCCAAAGCAGGTGGAAGTTTGTGCTATTACCAGAAGAAGGTGGAATGGCAGAGTTAAAAAAAATCAATTACTGCTCTGTCATATTGTGTGAAAGATAGAATTCATTTTATTGTACAATTATAATTTCTAAAAGTGAAACAACTGTGTTCTACATATGCTTGTTCAATCGTATTTACAAGACAGATATGCCCTCTTTTATGTTCTTCCTGGGGATCTGAAAACTGGTCTTCTTGAGTAGGTATGTGTGAGCACAGGCCAGAGGGCCACAGTGGGTGGTAAGTCCTGAGGAATCAGTTAATTGTTTAGTTAGAGAAACAGACCATTTAATTGCTCACTTTTCAACTAAAGAACAGAAGGTAAAATATTTAATTCATTAACTATAACAAAAATATAGTTTAATTTTATATAATAGCTAACTAAAAGGTATTTTAAGTTGACCTCATTTCATAAAGGATTTGAGGTGAGGTGACCTTTTGTTTTAATCAAGGTTCTTTGATTTGCCAATTTGAGATACTCACTTCAAAGTAGCTAAAGCCCACATGGGATGCGATGAATGATTCTATCTAAAAATCTCATCGACCTCAAAGAGAGTCCTCTTAAAATCTAGAAGCACGCGTTTAGCAGGGATGGGAGCCTTTCAGAGCACAAAATGCAAAACCATTCACAGTGCCCAGGCTGTCAGAGACTCTGCCATGGTATTTCTCTGTTTAGGCTTCCTTCCTCTTTCTGTAGAGGGTGAGGGAGAGTCTTGGCTTCCTCTGGGAAATGCAGGCCCATCCCAGCTCTCGGGTAAACACTGCCTGCATTTCAGCCAGGCACAGGGTTCCCTTTGTTACTGAGAGACAGACTCTCAAGTTGGCCCAGCCTGAATCTGCTGGGACCCCATCAACTGTGAAGTACAAATGTGGCTGGAGGTGGGCAAGCACATTGTGGTTGAGAAGGTCTGAGAGAAAGGGGTGGGTGTGATCTGTCAGACACCCTAAAAGTTTCCCTGTATTGTTTGGGACAGAAACAGCTGGGGAAGAGAGGGGTGGGGGTGTTGCGGGGAATAGAAAAAACGTGACACTGAGAGAAATGCAGAAACGTGGTGGTGATTCAAGAAGAGAGAATCAATAAAGGCTTGGGGGAGAGCCTCAAAAGGTATTTAAGTCAGGACACTTTCTGCTGTACGAAACGGAAAACCCCTGTCAAAATGTCTTAACCAAGAAATTTGTCTCATGTGATAGGAAGTCGTGAGGTAAAGCGACCTTCAAGGCTGGTTAAGTCAGCCATACAACAAAGGCTGGAAGGCTCCGGTTCTTTTCGTCCTTCCACTCTGCCATCCTTGGTGTGATCTTTGTCATCAGGCTGTAGCGGATCCAGGCATCACATCCAAACCGAAGGCCAAGAGTGAAAGGGACCATCTCTTAGATGCAAGGAAACCTCTAGCAGATTCTCCTCATGGCTCGTTGACCGGAATTGGGTCACCTGCTTATTCCTGAGCCATGCATGAGCGAGAGGAATGGGACTGCCAGGTGTGATGCAGAGGACCAGTCTTCCCAGAGCACGTGGCTGCTTTAACAAGGGGACACTGAATACAGCTGGGGTTCTGAGAGGAAGGTGGCAGGAGGGGTGGGGAGGCAACCAGCAGGTCAGCAACAGAGAAGAAAAAGAGAAACAGGATTAGAGGAGCAGAGAGGCAGACAACGACAGAGCCAAGAAGAGGGAGGCAGGAAGGTGGGCGGGAGCAGCAAAGTTCAGGTGGAGACAGACGAGCTCAGTTAGTGTCTTAGCTTAAAACACTGTTGTCATATCTTGCTCTTCAGCCAGGCAACTATTAGAAGAACACGCTTTACCTGTTTTCACTGCCACTTGAAGGGCTGATTAACTTTTCCATAATTAAGCTTATTAGCCATTTCTCAACCTGAGTTTTAAGGGAGGTGGCCTTAGCAGTATTTAGACAGAAAATTCCTCTCCTTTTCTCCTTAAAATAGATCAGCATTTACCGAGTTGTGAAGGAGTTGTGTGAAATAAATATGATTACTTAGTTACTTTCTTACATCTTTACAATTTTATCTTCTTAGTTGTAAAGCAATATAACCATATTTAAAAATTGCAAATCAGAAACAAGAACACAAAATCACCCACAATCTCATAACTGTTATTATTTGGCAAATATTAACTCTTAACCTTTTTCATAAAATTGCACACCATTTTGTAGATTGCTTTATTTTTCAAAACAGGCATATCATATACATGGTACAAACTTCAAAAACAAACTAAAGGGGTTATTTAAAAATAAAGCAGGTCTCCTTCCCATCAATATCTTTAGTCCCCCAGTTTGTGGCCCCATTCCACTCTAGTCTGCTGTTATCAGTTTATTTTGTTTTCTTCCATAGATAGCCTACCTATTAGCAAGGAAATATGTGTATGTATCTTCTTTTGCCAACACACTTTATCTTTTTACAACATGACAGCCTACAGTGTACACTGTTTTTGGCCCTTGCTTTTAAAATTTAACAATATTACTTGAAGATAATTCTATATGTAGTGCCTGCAAAATTTAACATTACAACGTATTCACACATTGCCACATACTTTATAAGCAGTATCTTCAAGAGCTGTAAAAAGTTTGAGCAAATGACTCATTCATTCCTTTAATAAATACCTATCAAGCACCTGCAATATCTGCAGGGTTCTGGTGATTCTAAGAGTACCGAGAATTAGGACACACCCTAGAAGGAGTCACAGCAGATTGGGAGACAGGTAGGTAAACAAGTTCTTACAGGCAGCCTTTAAGTGCCAGGATGGAAAAACACGGGGTGTTGAGGGAACAAAGGAGGAGCCTCCAGACATTGAACAGAAGTAGAGAAGAATAAGAGGAATCAGCTCAAAGACAAGGGACAAGGACAATATCCCAGGTAGAAACTCACAATGACATGTGCAGAGGCACAGAATGTGAAGGGACATTGTGGTCCAAGTAACTACAAGGAATTGGATATCACCCCTACTCTTTGATCTTTAATTTCTGGCAAAGTCTTCGATATAAATAATGCTACGATAAACATCTTGCAGTATATAACTTTTTCCATCTGCTAGGGTATTTCTTTGGGTAGATTCCCAGAAGATGGACGGCTGAGTCAAAATGTAGGAGCACTCTGACCTGCTATGTACAGCCAAAATGCTTTCCAGATGGACATATTGTTTAATAAGGATAGCAACAATCTATGTGCTAACCAGTGCTCATTATTTTTGTATCTTTATTAGATTTAATGTATACTTCGATTACTAGAAGATTAATTTCCTCCATATTATTTTGATTTCTTCTTCTATGATTTGTTTTCTGTTTGTACTCCATCACTGCGATTCTATATTTTACTTTAGCTCTTTGAGCCCTACTTATAATACAGATATTTAGATTTTTATTTTTCATGCTTGCTGCCAATTTTTTTCTGGTTTAGCTTACTCTAAAAAAAGTCAGACATGTGTAAGTGTTTAAGATATTACCCAATCATATCTATTGATTATTTCCTTCTATTGCCTCTAAGTTGAGAAATACTTCTATTTAGAGGTTTGACAAATATTTTTTTCTTATGCTCTGCTTTAAAATGTATTTAACTCCTTAATCCTCCTAGAACTTATTTTGGATATATGAAATGAGATGAGGATTCAATTAGTTCCCCTTCCCTCCAAATTACCAGTTAGTTATCTTACCTTTCCCTTCTCCATTGATTTTTCTTTTTAAGATTTTATTTTCTTGGCAGTTTTAGTTTCACAGCAAAATTGAAAGAAAGACTGTATTCTGTATGATTCCTTATATATGGCATTCTGGAAAAGGCAAAACTAAGGAGACAGTGAGACAATAAAACATCAGCGGTTGCCAGGGACTGCGGGGAGGAAGGGATTGAATAAGTGGTGTACAGAGGACTTTTAGGGCAGTGAAAATACTCTGTATGATACTATAAGGGTAGGTACATGTTATTCTACATTTGTCCAACTGTGTAGATTATACAGCCTCAAGAGTGAACCCGAATGTAAGCCATGGACTTTGGTGATAATATGTCAATGTAGGTTCACTATTTGTAGCAAAAGTGCTACAAATTGATAATGGGGCAGGCTACGCATGTTTTGGGTATATGGGATATCTCCACTAATTTTTTATTTCAAAGATAAATCCACTTAGGGATCAACTCAGTCATCAATTGCATCTAATTTCTGGTCCTTTTTGAAATGTGTCACATCAGCTTAAGCCAGACCTTTCTTCTGATTTATCCAGTATTCCTGCAGCGACTTCTATTTATATATCGAATTACAACATAGCTCCAATAGGCTTAGGTAAAGCTTGTCAGTGCCTTCCTGTTAACAAGGAAATCTGCTGCTGAAAGATCTTACTTTAGAAGTCTACCAGATTGGTGGTAGTATGGCCTGTGTTTTGAGTGGGTGGAGAGCGCTTTTGAGGAAGAGAGGATTATTTCATCCAAAGGGCTGAAGCCACTGTTATCTCGTGTCATAGCTTCTGAGGTACTGAATGAGTAGGATCTCCTGGCCCTCCCATCTCTGTGGGTACCTGGCTCATACCTCAACATGGGTATAGATCTCAGTGTAGCCTCATGCTGCCGAAGCCCAGGACTATCTCACAGTGTGGTTTATTGCATGAAAAAGTAGCTTTTTGTCTAGTCAAAACTCGGCTGCCGGTTGTCAGCTAGATAGCCAGTTTTTGAGACAAGTGAGAGGTTGTTACGTAGGGAAACCCTGTAACTACAGGCTCTCAAACTCAAGTATTTAAGTATCATCTGGGGAGCTTTTTAGATTTCTGTGTCCAGGACCGGGTTGCACAGGGTGGCGCTGGAAAAGTTGTTTGATCTCACCTCCTTCTAGCCTTCCGAATCCTTAAAAATATTTCCACAGACATTGACACACAGTCCTGGGCGGTTCTTCCTTCTCCTTCCAGGAAATACTGGTACCTGCTTTGCCAGCACCTATGAAAGTGCTCCAGGAGGAGGGTGGGTAAGCAACACCTGCTCAGGTGGGGTTCTAAAACAACATCCAGCCACGCTTTCTGTTCTTCCCCAGAGTTCAAAAGCATAATGGTTCGTGATCCAAAAACCCAATTCCGATTCCCCAGAAGACCTCCGTGGAATCCGTTCTGGATTCCTTCCTAGAGTTAGGAGGCAGGCAGCTTTCTTAGGCACTATTCTGCGGGGGAGGGTGGAGCGTGCGCTGTCCCGGTTTGTGTGGTTGCCATAGACCCTGGGGCGAGAATCGTATCCCGGGCCAGGACTCCTTTGGGCCGTCTCTTTTTCCTCGTCCCCATTTCTAGGATGAAACTCATTTCTCTGGCAGGTGGGGAGATTGGGTTAGAGTCACACGGGGATTCAGGAAGCTTTCCTTAGCATCGTCCCATCCCTTCATCCATTCCTCCCATTTCCTGTGGCTCTTTTCTCCCTCTTCCCCAACTAGCCCCTTTTCCATTCGGCGAAGTTACGACGACTTTCGTCCCCTGTCCAGTGGCACCGCATCTACTCTAGCCACAGAAGCCAGTTGTGGAGGAGGGGGCGCGAGTGTGGCTATCCCGGAGGGGTTGTTGGGGGCTGGCTCGCAGGTCCTCACTCACCCAGCTCTCTCCATTGCGTCCCTCCAGATCAGCCGCCGCTCATCAGTCCCTATCCAGGGCGCTCTTCCTTCTCCCTGTAGCCTGCGGTCCTCCGCTCTCCCACCCCCTACCTACGCCGCGGCGGCGCTCGGGGTTGGCCCGAGAATGGGCGGGGATAAAGCGAGCGGTGGAAGGAGGCGGCTGCGTGGTGCCACCGCGGCCCAGGAGCGCCCGACCCCGTGCGCGCGCGCGCCCTGCCAGGGTTTGGGAGGCGGGCGGAGCTGCGGGCGGCGCGGGCGGAGCGAGCGGCGGGCGGAGCGAGGGGAGGGAGGGCGCGCGCGGGCGGGCGGGCGGGCGAGCGAGTCAGCGAGCGGCGTCTCTGCCAGCATCCACCGCGGCCGCCTTTGCCCGAAGCCCGGGGACGAACCGACGGACCGACCGCCTGGCACACGGACGCGGGCGCACGCTTTGTGTTAGGGGCCAGCTTCGCCGAGGCGCGGGCTTGCAGCGCAAGGCTTCCCCGCTTGCTCGCGGCCACCCGGGCTCCGGCGGCCTCGGCGCAGGAGAGGCTGGAGGTGCGGGAGCCGCTCTCCGCCGGTCGGTCCCCGCGCGGCTGAGCCCGGACCTCCCGCGCTGCGGCCCCGTGCGGTGTCCCTGAGCTCCTGCTCCCAGTCGGGCGGCTCCGAGCAACGGTGCTTCGGGGCTCCGAACTCGGGCTGCCGGGGCAAGTGTCTTCATGAACCCAGAGGATGTCCGGGAAGCACTACAAGGGTCCTGAAGTCAGTTGTTGCATCAAATACTTCATATTTGGCTTCAATGTCATATTTTGGGTAAGTTGGAGCGCTCCTTGGATTCCAAGTATTGTGGCCGATCGATTTCGCGACGATTTCCCCCACGTTGCTCGTTGCCTTTACTTTTCGCAGCCCCGCAGGCGCTTGCCGGAGCAGCTAGAGGCATTCGCCTTCCGCCTTTCCAGCTGGCGCGTTGGAGAGAGAAACATTTAATCCTTTCGAGGAATGGGAAAAGGTGAAAAGAGAAACCGAGGTAGAAAGGGGGCACCGAGGCCTTCGGGTGGCTTTTTAAGGAACGAATAGCAGGGATGCAGATAAAAGAAAGGACTCGGCAGTTGGAGAAATGAGCAGCCGCACGGATTGGATTTGCTCCCGGTGGGATATGGATGTTGAGCAGAGCGTGGTGTCATAATAGGGAAGGCTGATCGGGCACAGCCGACCCTCAGGTCCACCTTCTAACCACGATCTGATTGGACGAGGGCTTGGCTCCGTGTTGCCGCGGCTGGTCCGTGCCGTGCTCAGCGTGTATCTTCTTGCACCATCTCGGGCTTTGTGTAGGATGCGGATGCCGTGGTCTGTGGTTCTGTAATGTGCCCGTAAATAACGTTTCCTGCACGCCCTTCCTCTTCAGCTGGAAAGCGCGCCTTGTGCATAATGGACTGGCCCGTGGGCGCGCGGGGTAGACGGATTTATTTATATGTGTCTGTCATTGTCAGGATAATAACAAGTCACTGTCCACGTATGTTTCAATGTGTTCGTGCCCCACGTCCTCCTTTTTAAAGGAGTGACACAGAGCGGGCCGTTTTGGGGAAACCCATGGAGAAATGCAAAGGAGAAGGTGTGCGAGGCATGCTTTATTGGGGAACCGAGAGAGCAAATGCTTGAACACGAGATTCAAATTATGCTCTGCTTGGGACTGCAGTGTGTTGGGCACCTATTGTAATTAGGCTGGGACGGCTACTCTTGTTTGTTTGTTTTGCTGCTTTTCCTTGATCTGGCAAACGTGTTCAGCAGCCAGACAAAGAGTTCTCCAGGACCAGGGAAAAGCCTTGGTTCGAAGACCATGTTATTTTTCTTCTCCTTCTCATCCCATCTCATCCTCTTCCTCACTGGGCACCCCCTTTTCTATGGAAAGTAAAGATGGTGGCTGTCTGGGTGGGGGGTTCTCTAAGTTGCTGTTCAGTATGAGGTAAACAGTGATCCAACTGTGGGATCAATAATTATCCATAGCAGTCTCAACAAGGAATGCATTTATTTGGATTCTCCTTTAATTTTGGCCATTTGCTGTACATATATACATCTGTGAGAACAGTTGTCAATACAGCTCTTAATGTTCTTTTTTTTTTTTTTTTTTGTACCGCACTCTTGCCAGGTTATTTTATTTTCTGTTTTCCATACGAGTACCTTGCATTGGTCATGTATGTTTTGTGAGGGGAAATGGAAGGGACTGGAGACCACTTTCCGTGTCAGCATGTCATCTGTCTTCAGGACGAATAAAAATAATGAGGGGACACATGAATGGATGTCATATCCTATCATTGCACAGGCGGTTATTTTTTCTTTAACCAGTGTTGTACATGATTCCCGGGAGCAGTACCCGCCTCCCTGCGATCAAACACTGCTACAAATACAGGAAGAAGAAATTATTTTCTTTCTTTGCCCCTTCTCCATTTGTGAAAATGTTTATAAGTGGTAGATAGTCACGTTTTTTAATAAGATATTCTGATTTGATTGAAACTTGAAACTTTGTGACTTGGAGAGGCAGGGACTACCTAACTGGGACTGGTTCTTTTTGGGGGTGGTGAGTTCAGGCCTCTTGTTTCTACTTGAACATTTCTAAAAGTTGCACATTTTAGCTACCTAGCGACAAAAATCACCCAGGGACTTTCTCTGGCTTTTCCTAGCAGGGGGTGGTAAGGAAATAAAAGGATTTGAGCCTGCTTCCCTGACAGTTTGCTGTAATTTTGTAGAGTGCACAGAGACAAATTCAGCCTGTTCTGTGGATTAGGTTGCAGCAAAACCCCTGGAATTGTAGAGAGCTTCAAAGAATTGCAGCGTGCTTGCATGGAGAGTTCCAGAATAGAGGGGCATCTTTTCTGATTTTGAAGGTCTTCATAGGTGGGTGGGTGAGTATGGGAAGCCTGAGAGAAGACCTAGGCTGTGGGACTAAACCAGCTGCCCCAGGCAGAATCGTTCAGTGGGTGCCTTGTTATGAGGGCCCTTCACTTACCCTGCCTCCTGTCTTCCCGTCTTCTCCTTTCTATGCCCAAAGCCTTCCTCTCAGATACTCCCTCATACCTTTCCTATCCTGCTCTCTGCTCCAAAACTACCCCATGTTTAAATATCCTGCTTTATAGTAGAATGGTCTCTAGTGGTGACCAACAGGAAGGCAACCATATGGTTTTGATTAAAGCAATTCAGACTAAGATGTTAGTGACGGAAAAGCAGGGGTCAGTAGCTTGGCAGCTTGCTTCTGAAAAGTTGCACACCTCTGCCCTCTACAGTGTCACCAACCTGTCTGTGATTGCCAGAAACAGCCAACTCAGTGCTACTCCCATACAGTTATGAAGAAGAGATTGCCAACAGCATGGTTTCCTAATTGTTCAGTTTTATCCTGAACGGCTAGACTAAATTTGACATACACTGGTGACATTTACAAGTATAGTTCTAGTAAAATAAAATTGAACATATGGTGGCACCAGCACTGAAAGTTTGGGTTTTTTTCCTAATTGGGAGTTTGGCGTTTTGTTAGTTAACTGCCTGGGCCTCAGTTTCTCAGCTGTTAAATTGAAGGAGTTGGATGAGTTATAAGGTTCTTTCCAGTTCTTACACAGAATGAGTTTCTTGAGTTCCAATAGGCTGGAGAAGAAAAATAGAAGAGTTTGGCCACTAACATATAACAGAAGTAGTATATACTAGGACACTTGATAAATTATAGACATTTTCTGTTATGGAGACTTGTCTGAAGACCAGTTTTATTACTTTCATTTCTTCCTCAAAAACCCTTTTATTAAAAAAAACTTTAATTTCTTCTTGGCTTGTTCAGTTCCTGGTATAGTCTACGTGCTTTTTTCTCACCACTGTAAGTCTCAAATGTAGTCCTGTGAGTCATTAAATATATTTTTATTATTAGAATTACAGCTTCATGTATAAAATTCGAATCCTTTTGTATAACAGTTGTAATGATGTTGTGAGTAACAAAGTCAACATCTTGTACAGATTCCTTTCTCATTAGTTATCACAGGGTGGTGGGGGACAAACTTGTTTTCTCTGTTACATATTGGAACAACTCAAGACAGAAGGGAATTGATTTTATTGAGGGTGTCACCATACTAGGACATTTCTCAGAAAACCCTAAGACTGCTTTGGGGTTGAGGGAGGGAGGAGAAAGAGGGTTTTGTTTTAAAGTCATTTCTTTTGGGTACTGAACCCTACATCCCATCACCCATCATTAATAGATGTTTTTTGCCCTTTTGGATTCTGGCTCTTAACTGTTTTGGATTCTGGATATGGTAACTGTTTCTAGCAAGTAAGTTGATCTCAATATTCTGGTTATTTATTGCTACATAACAACCACCAAACTTAGTTGTTTAAAACACAGTATTTATTATTATAGCTCATGGTTCTGGGATTTGGCTAGGCTCATCTGGACACTTCTCACTTGGGGTCTCATACAGTTGCAGTGAAATGTGGTTGGAATTGGAGTTATCTGAAGGCTCTTTGGAGCAGGATGCCCAAGATGGTATACTCATATGACTGGCAGCTGATGCTTGCTGGGATCTTAGCCAGAGTCGCTGGAGCATCTACAGAAGAAGCACCTACAGCGGCTTCTCCTTGTCTAAGATTTAAAGAAGCTTTCAGCCAGTTAAGGCTACACTAAGAACTAGCAGTGCCACTTTTATCTATTTCATTGGTTAAAGCACTCATGCAGCCTGCTTAATTTCGAAGGGTGAAGAATTAGATGCCACCTTTTGATGGAGAAGTGTCAAGGTCACATTGCAGAAGGCCATATATGTTGTGGTCATCTTCAAAAAATATAGTCTGCTGTATTAAGGCATTGAGCCTTAATTTCTTGTTTATAAAGGAAAGATAACATTATCTAATGGTGTTGTAGTTTTAGCGATTCAGTGAGATAATGTTTTACTCAGCATAATAGCTCAATATTTAAAAAATGATGAATATCATTGTTATTGTCTCCATATTTTATGCTAGTTCCATTCAGGGATATAGAACTTCTAGAATGCCTTACTCTAGTAGTTTGGCATCATTACTACTAGGTAATACAATACTCTTAAGATCTGCCAAGAAGATGCGGCAAATGGATTCAATAGATTTTATAGTGACTTGTTAGGAAAAAACTCCATGGAAGTAGCGAATGATTTGGGAGAACCAAGTCATTTTTCTGTTCTCTTTGCTACAAAAAATTAGAAAAGCCTCAGATACTTGAGGCCAAATTTCCCTTTTGATGTGCTTTCAGATACATTGTGTCTGTAAGTGGAGGCTTATCGGGGTTGATGGCAGAATCTTGCCTCTAATTTGCTTCCACGGGGCTTAAATTCAGAGAGGAGGGAGACTTAGGAAACCGTGGTGGGGGAGCATCAAGTTGGAAGCCTTATCTTATGATTCACTATAAATTGCAAGATGTACTGGAATGATGATACATCAGCAGTTTGTAAGTCATAATTTTTGTTTTAATTTGCTAGACATCTGTTAGCTTCGATGGCAACCATATGGGAATCTAAATTGCCTTTTGAATTACAGGGAGATGGTAGGAAGAAAGCTAAATATGGTTATGAAAGTGTCATATGGGAAAAGTGTAAGAAAGGTATAAAGTGGGGAAAGTTGAATTGAGTATCGACTTGCTTAGTCTGGCCACTCCCTCCGTGGCGCAGTATGCACAAGCATTCTCACTTGATGATGTACTCCGCAGACTGAAATGAAGCCGAGTGGGGAGAAGTTGGAAAACCAAATAGTGTTTCATCCACCATAAAATTGCCAAAATGTTTCACTCATTTAGATGGGTCACTTTGTTTTAATGTCCACAGTAATAGGTAGTCCCTGGCAAAAGGTGAAAACAATCTGCATTTTTAACAGAGCTTTACACTCATGATGTTTTCCTGTAAGACCTCAGATTGTCTCCCAAGCATATTCTTTGTATGAAGAATACGGATGAAGAAATTGGAGTACAGAGATGTGGGGTAACTTTCGAGGTGTTGAAAAGCATCTCAAGGTTCAGCTTTAGAATGTTAAGTCTCTTAACACTCTATGATAGCCCCAGCTTTTTGGGTAGAGAATTATTTTAGAAGATGCTTGTTATTCTAAAATAAAACATCAAGTAAGTCATTTACATCTGTTCATAATTGAAAAGTGATAAAGTTTTTGCATATGCCACGATTAACACCACCCACATGCACAAAAATGTTAGGATGAAAATGTTCTTCAAGAATATGATGGAATAATTGGAGCCTATTGAAAGTTCATAAATGAAAATTGGAGTATTACAGACAGCATTCTTGAATCACGTTTCTTTCTATGTGTAACACTGATGACTGTCTTAAAATTTCTAACTTTCAAATCATCCTACTCCACTGGATTATAAGGGCTTCAAGTGTGGGGGCTGTCTCACTTTCATAAGCCCAGTGTTTTGCACATTGTCTGAAACACAGTAGATATTTTAATAAACGTTTTGGCCAGGCACGGTGGCTCACATGTGTTATCCCAACACTTTAGGAGGCTGAGGCTGGAGGATGGCTTGCGTCCAGGAGTTTGAGACCAGCCTGGGTAACATAGTGAGACCCTTTACAAAAAAAATTTCAGAATTAGCTGGGTGTGGTGATGCATGCCTGTAGTCCCAGCCACTTGTAAGGCCAAGGTAGGAGGATCACTTGAGCCTGGGAGGTTGAGGCTGCAACTGCACTTCAGAGTGACAGAACAAGACCCTGTCTCAAAAAACAAAAGTATGTTGAAGGGAGGAATTACAAAATAATCAGAAAGTATGTAGGAATCATCTCCTCTAACTTCCTAGTCAGTGAGGCATTCTCCACTGTATCCTGCCGACCCTTCTAAGCACGGATCTGTTTTTGAACCACTTTAATTGTAGAGTTTCATCTGTTTTCAAACTAGATGTAATCTGCCTCCGCATAATTTCCATCCTCCTAATTTACTGTTCATTTTAAATTTTTATTTGGAAACATCAAACCTATAGAAAAATTGCATGTGGTACAGAGAACTTGTCTTTATCCTGTTGGAGAAAAAGTTGCCAGCATGATGGCTATCACACAAACAGGTTAGTATGTATTTTCTGTAAACTGGAATATTCTCCTAGATCACCACAGTACAACCATCAAGGCCAGGAAATTACCAATGATACATTAACACTGTTTAATCCTTAGACTTTGTCCAAGTTTCCCAGTTGCCTCCAATAATGTTTTAAAGCAAAAGAATCCAGGTCGGAACCACCTTTGTATTTAGTTACATCTTTTTCATTTCTTTCAGTAAGGATTATCATGTTCTTGATATTTTTGACAATTATAAGCCAGTTATTTTGTACACTGTCCCTCAGTTTGTGTTTGTCTGCCATTTCCACAAGCTTAGATTCAGGCTGTGCATCTTCGGTAGGAGTAGTACAGAAATTGTGCTGCATTCTCATTGTACCCTATCAGGGTGGCATTGATTTCTGTTTGTCCCATTACTGATGATGGTCACTTGATTAGGGTGTTGTCTGCCAGGCTTCTCTACCATATAGTTACTCTCTTCCCATTTGAATTTATAAATATTTTATGGCAAATTATATTGAAACTATGTAAATAGCCTATTCCTCATCAAATTTTCAATCTATGATTGATATCAGTAAGAACTTATGATCTTCTTGTTTTCAGTGTGTTTTAATGTTACTCTCTTCACTTACTTCATTTAAAATGGCCCTGGGTTTGGCCAGTGCAGTGTTTTCACGTTGGCTTGGCTCCTGTCCTCTTTTATCTCTCATCAGTCTTTCAGCACCCTGTTGCTGTCTGGCAGAATAAGACGTTCCAAACTCATTTTGTGATTTACCTGTGTCATCTTTTGTATCCGTCATTTCTCCAAGGAGCTTTTGAATGGAGAATGGAATTTAGAAGCCAAGATCTGATTGCTTGGTGTGCTCGTTGCCATTAGGGTATCGCTACTCTGTGTATGTATATACATACATGTACATCTGTATTTCTGTATCTATGTACTTTTAAAACCATGAGTTTATAATCATACTTCAAATTCCTCTCTGATATCACAGGGTTTATTTTTTCCTTTCCATATTTTATAATTGCTTCCTTGACAGTGAGATTCCTGGTTCCCTTTATTCTTAACAGGTTGCTTATTTGGTAAATCTCCCCATATGTATCCAGTCTTCTGTGGCTGCTGCCACCGTTCCTCACTGGGCTGCCCTCCTCAGCTGTTGGTGCTCTGGCATCCCGTGCCACCACCCCTATCCCTCCCCATATGGATACCTTTCTCCCTGTGATACCCTGCTCTGGGCTTCTGTAGTATCCCTCCTCCTATCTTTTTGCAAACAGTGGCCTACCGGCCTAGACCTACCTAAGGACTTTGAATTTTCAGGAAGGAGAAGGAGAAGAGCCTAGGCTACTCTCGAATGATATAAAATAAGACTTACCTTCCTTCCCCATGGTCCTTCATGATTTAAAAATAGCCATTATGTCATTCCTAAACCTCCTCTTTTCCACCTCTAAAAGCTCCTGGTTCCTCCATGTGTTTACACTAATGATGTTTTTCTTGCAAGCATCTCAAAGAGTCTTCCAAACATATTATATCTTTGTGACATGAAATTGGAGTACAGAGATGTGGAATACCTTTTGAGGTGTTAAGAGCATGGCAGGGTTCAGTTTTAGAGTGTTAAGTCTACATATACTGTTTCCAGATTGTTCTTTGCCATGGTCATCGGGCTCTGCCTGGGGTCCCATTTGGACACACCTCTGTTAATGCAGCAACCAGCAGGGAACACGTTGTTCACAGGCCTTTCTAACCATCAGAGAGCAGTAGGCTGTTACGCTTGAACTCTCCCTTCAGTCCCTAGGCTGTGCTGTGCCTGGTGGCAGAAGCCTCTGCTACTGTCTGGAATTGACTTTGAGTAAGTTACTTTCACAGATTAGTTCCTCAGTTGCTCATCTGAAAAAACTGGAAAATAACTTTCCACAGAGTTGTTATCCAGTATTATGTGAGATCATGCATATCAAAGTGCTTCATAAATGGTAAATCTCTAAATACAAATACTAGTTATTAAACCAGGCTAAACCACACTTGCGTTTCCTGGCAGCCAAGGAGCACTGTTTGCTTGGATTGACTTTTTAGTGAAATAAAACCTTCACTTTTCCAAGTGAACTCTATTAAACCATCCCCCTAAGCTATGCACTAATCAGAAGCCCTAACCCTCCAGTTAATTGTGTGAATTTAGATTTAGTTCTGTTTATTTCTCCCATTTGAATGTCTTATTCTGGCCCAGTGGATTTCAAACCTGCTACCAGCAATCCTAGGCTTCCTTGAGGTGTTATGTGGGTGGGTGGGTCTGTGCTGGTGGGGTGTGGGCTGAGCAGTGCCTCTGTTTCCCTCAGAAAAGCTCGGCTATTAGTTTGATATTTTGGGATACTAAGAAAGATTTTGCTTGAAAAAAAGGGTCCCACTACTTAAGAAAAGAACCAGTATTCTAGCCTTTAGATGTTTTTGAATCTTGATGGCCAAAGTACATTAAAAAAAAATTACTCCTCTTGAGTTTTTATCTCGTGGAATCTCTTCATAGATGGGAAGTCCCTCTTACTAACTAGGGGTGACTTCTGTAGGATTACTTGGGATTAGTAGGGATTTCACCCCTTTATGCATGTAGTGTAGCAGCCTGATGAGTAAAAATTTCAGTCTTCTCACTGGGAGATCTGGTTCAATAGGTCCATCCAGGATGGGGCCCTGGAATTTCTGTTAAGAAAAAAATCAAAACTTCCTGCAAGTCTTTGTGATGCCCAACCGAGTTTGAGAAGCTCTTGCTTGTTTTTCTTGGGAAGGTGTGGCCTCTCCTTCACGTTGCCTCATGGAGGCTTGTTTTCCTGAATGTGTGGGAGAGCTGGGCGTAGGTGGTTTAGAGTAGTGACCAAAGGATGACTGATTTCACCAGCACACAAAGCTACTGTTCTTTGCTTACAAGAAAAAAAAATGTGGCCTATTTTATCCCTTGTGGAATTTTTTATTAATCCAAAAATGCCAGTTTATTTTTAAACCTGAAAGCCCTAAAAACAAAATGAGAAAAATCTCTTCAAAGAGAACCTCTAGTGCTGCAATTAGTATGCTAACAATTAGCATCATATAGCGCTAGAAGCTAGTCATTCATTCGATAGGCACGGTGAAGAGCTAGACTTTTTGTTCCCTTGCTCTGCTTGTCCTGGACTACTTTGCGCATATCAATGCAGTTGAGTAGATCTAACTATAGACACTTAACCGCAGACCACCCTCTCCTTCAAAAAAAATCAGCCTCTCCATCCACTGTTGCTGTTCCTTTCAGCCTTCATTTTCTGGGGCTTTCTCGTTGGCCTCCAGCCCTGACTGTGCTCAGTTTGCAGGAGGGGAGTTGCTTTCTGCATCAAAGTCTGTATGACAAGTTCACTGATGCTGTGGAAGGGACATTTCTTTTCCCATGTCCAAACTTGCGAGACTGCTGCAAGGACAGTTGATGGTAAAGCAAATGCAATCTGGAACACTATTTGCCAGTGTTCTTTAGAAAGCTTCAGTGTGGAATATCTGGATTATGCATAATGTTTTCCTGTTATTTCTTAATGTTCTTTCTTTCCTCCACCTGCTTTAAAAGAAATTTAGATCTTTGATTATGGCTGGGTTCCTAAAGTAGAAATCTTTAGAAAAATAAAATTTTGAATAAAAACCTATATTATTTCTCTGAGATGTTTTAATTGGTATAACACCACTCCTTTTATTAAAAAAAGAAAAAAAAAAAAAAGCAAAACAGAAAAGCCAACCAAACAAAACCAAACCAGAATGGTGTATAAACTCTATGGTTAGCACTGTGATATTATCTATATGTACCTAAAGGGTTGTTAATTATGAATCCCAAGGTATAATTTTTAAGCAATATAATCACTAAGCCCAATTACGAAATGGTGTTTTTGTGGATGGCAAAACATCTACAAATGGCAAAACATTTTGGCTCTCCTCACTGAAAGGGAAAAGTGATGTTCTATTCCACTTCCAGCTATTATTTACTATTTTGATAAGTATTACAAGGCATAGGGTTCTTTTTACTTGTTGGGAAATTTTTCTAAATTACACTTGGCACTAAGGCTCAAATTTCTAAAAATCTGGAGGGAACAGCTGGTGCTCTAATAAATATTCAGGCCAGCTATTTTAATGCGTTGTACTCAATTAAGTAGTCCTAATAAAAGACAAATACTTGACTTAAGCATTTCTCAAAGCATAATGTTGTGCTTCCAACAAAAATTTCCTCCAACTGTTCATATTTTCCCCCAAGCAGCCTTAAAATTTAATTCTGCCAAATAAGTAGTCTAATCACTGATGATGGATTTAATGCCAGAAGTTAGTTCTGTTTTAAGGTATAGTTGTATCAATATGGTCCAACCCTTTAATTAGAGACTCCACAGGTCACTGACCTTTTAGAAGAATTCTTTGTGTGGTTCAGTATGAGAGAGTATTGAGAGATTCATCTTCACTTGGGCATTCTGGTACCCTGGTGGTTGGAGGCGCAGAAAGTCTGCTGTTAAAGAACTTAGACTTTGAGTGTGTCTGGATTTTTACCCAGCTACGTTTCCAGGCTTGTGACCTTGGACATTACTTGCCCATTTTAAAGTTAAGTCTCCGCTTCATCTGCAAAATGATATGTTTAGTAGTATTAATATTATTATTAAGATAATGTCTATCTCAGAGTCACGAAGACTCAAAGAGTTAATATGTATAAACTGCTTGGAATAGTCAATAGGTATTAGCAATTATTATACTGTTTTCCTCAACACCCGTAATTTCTTTTGGTTGTTTTCCCTTCTTTCAGAATCATTAAAATAATCTTACATTGTAACATATGTTTTTTGTTCTCTGTAATATTCTGCCTACATAAGTGCATTCTCAAAATAACTAAAAGGAAAAAAAGATCTAACAAATGTTCGCAGTGTTCCTTTCATTGTAATGAGTGGCACGCAGTTCTTATCATGGATACCAGACCATGAATTCGCATCTATTGTTTGTTGTTAATTTTCCCTTTTTTCTTTACCCAGTTAGATTCACTATTTTTTTTTTTTTTTTTTTTTGCAAGACCAAAGTGTCTATTAGTATTTTGTACTGGGAAGTTGAGTTTCTGATGGATAGCTGTGCTGTTAGGCCCAATACCTGGGTGGGGTGAGGAGGATGCAGACACTTTATCAACATCTGTTAAATCTGGGATTCTGGAACTATCTAGATGGCTGTAACTACATGTCTTTAGTTCTTTATGGTATCATAAATCCTGCATATTTTGGTCATTTTTTTACTCTGTGTATTTCAGATAAATTCTTCAGGTTATGAAGGTGAAACTTGAGTCGGTGATCCAGATAATTTGGGTTTTCCCCTGTGTGTCCTTCCAGTTGATGCAGAGCTAGGATTTTGAATTGAACTACCTGGATCATTGACTAATCATCTTGGGGAATGAGAGACTCACTGGCTTCTCCTCTAGGGCATAAATGGGATACAACGAGAGCTTGTGCTTTTTTTGCCACCTGTACTGTCGCCTGACACAGAAGACACAGGCTGTCATGTCACATTTCCAAGTTTCATCTTCCATACTGGGCTCAGCTCTGAGAGCAAGGTCAGGGCATGATAAATTAGTAGGTGCAAGGAGCCTTGTCACTTATTTCAGCATGCAGAAGGCATGCTGAAAACCCTTCAAGGGGAAGTGGGGATTAAGGGAGAAGTTTAAGTAGAACTTTTACTATAGTTTTTATTAGTAAAAAAGAATGATGTATGTAGCACAACAGGATTTTACAGAAGCACGTTTAAAGTCATCTCTAGCTTACCGCAAACACTCCTAAAACTGCTAGTGTAGATTCATTAATCAATCTCTCAGTCCTCAAGTGGGCTGTGACTCCCTGTTGTGTAAACACCAACCATGTTACTTCCCTTGTTCCTCCTGACCTCCACTAGCTGATTTCAGCGAATATCAGGACTCAGGTCATCACCTGATAATATAAAGCAGTGAGTCCCAAGGTTCAGCCATTTGTAAACTACCTGCATGGTTTTGGACAAACTCTTGTGTCACCCCATAGTTTCTCAGATTTTAATATGCATACAAGGGGCTTGGGATATCTCGTTCAAATGTGGATTCTGATTCAGCAGGAGTAAAGGGGCCAAAGATCTAGTATCTTTAGCAAATGCCCAGGCGATGCTGATGCCTCTGGCTCACTGACCTCACTTTGAATCACAAGGATCTAGTCCATCTGAAACGATATTTTCTTTTAAATTGGCTCTGATTTTAAATCTTAAATACATATATTTGAACAGGAGCGTAAAAAGTATCACTATTCAAGTGCCTATGATGACAAAATGTGACTTACTAACTTCTACCAGCAGGTAGTTATTGGTACCAGCTGGTAAGCCTGAATCAGAGGCCTCTTTTCTTTTGTTATAATGGAGGTTAACAAGTGTACCAAGTGTTCGACATTCTGGCATCAGATGGAGACTTTTTCCTTAACTGGACCAGAGGATTAAAAGATAGTTGAAAAGCAGTGACTTTCTTAGTGAAGGATATTTAATGCTGCATTCTAAAATTGTCTCTTCTGGTACCACAGGTCACTAGGGAATCTCACTTTGGGGAACACTTGTGTTTAAGTAATTTGCAGCAAGGCATGTATTTATAAGTTGAAATCTATTAGTGAGATGGATGGATCCCTAGAGGTAGAATGTTTGGGGAATACGTTTAAACATTTGCATACTCCATGTTGTTTTCTGTTAGGGGTGTGGGAGAGAAGAGGGGCATCCCCTATTTCTGAAAAGTTGCTAACCCTAGGGTCAGTGAGTAGTTACATCTTAGGTATGAAAAGGAAAATGCTTTGGGAAATTGTATCTCAGGCTTCCAGGAAGTCAACCTTAAATGCTTAGGAACTGTATCTCAGTGGCATTCTCCTCTCCTCTTCCAAGTTACTGTAGGTATTGCCTAAGGTCAGCTTTAGAATGTGTCTATTTATTTAATGTTTTAAAATAGGGTGCTTTTTATTGCAAAAACAATACGGCAACATCAATATTGCTTTTTTAAAGGAAATTTACCACACTAATATTTTCTTTTGGTTCAACTATATTAAAAGTGGAAACTCTTAGTCAAGTGCTCTGAGAACAGTGAACAAACATTTCAGAATGAAAAAAATATTTTAGAGTTTCAGTTGTATTCACCTATGACGACTTGAATTTAGCAAACCTTAGTTAATTAACTTTTTAAAGGAAAAATGTGCTGTTACGTTAGTGGCTTTTAAGCATTTCTTCTGACTTTACCGGCCTTTCTCCCTTAGGACAACATTTAAAATAACTGTTTTCAACATACAGAGCAAATACCTTGTGAATAAACATCAATTTCACACAACCAGAAAAACAAAATAAAATCAATATATCTCCTTCAGGCATTTGAAAAACTCTATACTTTTAAAGGGAGAAGTTATAATTAAGTAACAAGGAAACTAAGCCCCAGGAAACCAGGCTGTTAATTTTAAATGTTTTGCAGCCTGACCTTATGGAGGCGGAGGACTAGGGCTAGAAACTTCCTGAGCACCTGTTTCGTTATTGGTGCCCTACTTACCCAAGGATGGGCAACAGCTGCCCACATAGCAGCTCCTGTGAGAAAACCCATTCTGTTTTTAATCTCATAACTGGAATCCTAGGGAAAATAGTGTTCTCTTTGGTACCAAGTTCTTTTGACTTCGTCTATTGGATTTTGAAAGAATAAATTGAATTAAGGGATGTCTAGATGATACAACTATTTATGGCATTTTCATAGTTTTTCCTGACCCTGCAAGATTAATAGTCCCTAATATTCTCTCTGTATGCTTTGAGAGTTTTGCTATCCAGTGAAGATTTGAAACAATTGCACAAAAATTGGAAAACAGCGTTTTACTTGTCATTTTTAAGGATGCAGAATCACTGTTTTGGAAGTGAAAGTCTAGGGTTCTCAAAACAAATTGAAATGTATTTTGTGAAATACATAAATATGTATTCCACTTAAATATTGATATACTTGGTTTTTAAAATATATATTATCAATATGTATCCTTAGTGCTTATTCAATACTGATCTATATCCTTGGACTTTTTTAAAAAAGTACAGTCATGTGTCACTTAACGGGGTATGTCGCGTAACGAGTCGTTACGCGATTTCATCATTGTGCAAACATCCTAAAGTGTACAACACAGATGGTGTGCAGCCTGCTACATGCCGAGGCTGTATGGCATAGCCTGTTGCTCCTGGACTACAAAGTTGTACAGTGTACTACGGTACTGAATACTGCAGGCAATTATAACACAATGGTGTTTGTGTATCTAAACATACACAAGGTACAGTAAAAATACAGTATTAAAGATAAAAAATGGTAGGCCACTATAAGGCTCTTACCATGGATGGAGCTTGCAGGACTGAAGTTGTTCGGGTGAGTTAGTGAGTGAGTGATAAGTGGCTAGGACATTACTGCACACAAATGCAGATAGACTTCATGAACGCTAGACTTAGACTACACTAAATTTACAAAATCTTGCTTTCTTTCAATAATTAACCTCAACATACTGTCACTTTTTTACTTTATTAACTTTTTTTTTTAGCTTTTTTACTCTTTTGTACTAACAGCTTAAAAACACATTGTATAGCTGTACAGAAATATTTTCTTTATATCCTTAGTCTATAAGCCTTTTTAAAAAAATAATTATTCTTTATTTTTAAAACTTTTTTTGTTAAAAATGAAGACAAAAACACACAAATTAGCCTAGACCTACACAGGATCAAGATCATCAAGATGTCACTAGACTATGGGAATTTTTCAGTTCCATTAGAATCTTCTGGGACCACAGTTGTTCTGTCATTGATTACAATGTCATGCAGTGTGGGACTGTAGATATGTACTGTCTTTGGAAGAAAAATAAGAGAAACTACCTAAAAGACCGTATCACCTCTAAATAGTTTCATTCATGATAAGAGGCTAAAATTTCCTTATGGTAGTATACTATAAATATGCAAACTAAATAAACTTGTTTTAAAGTTAAAAGCTAGAGATCTATTTTAGAATCTAACACATAAGCAGGAAAAAAATTTTTTTGTGGTTATTAGTTGGAGTCTAGAAAAGAAACTCTTTCAACTACGAAATTACTGAGTCTTAGAAACTCCAAGAAATCATTAATTATGCTAAGAACCTTTTAAAATGCAGTTTTAAAGTTTAAGTGTTCTTTCTGTGGAATTTTTTCCTCACCCACCCCCTTCTTTCTGTGATTCTCATTCAAAGATTGAGAAGACAGAGCTTTTTACTTTTAGGGAAGCAAAATCTCTTTCTCGCTCTAAAAAGTTGACCTGCTGATGAAAGAACAGAAGGTTGGAATTCTTGTAAGCAGGAATAGCTGTGCAAATACTTAATTCATTGTTCTTTGGCCGATCTTTTTAGCACCCAAGTATTAGAACTATGCATTAATTGGTCTTTTGCAGCCCTGATTGTATAATCTTAGGACTTACATGTTGAAAGGGACCTCACAAATCAATTGGGTCCTAGTTTTTACTACTCACTGTTCCTCACTTTGCCCACCCTTTTCATAGTGGAATCCTTTATTTTCCTAACCAAAATTGTAAGCAAAGCCCCCAGTTTATAAAACAAGGAACAGAGCTGCTGCTCTGGGAGCCCAGCGTCTCAGGTGGCTCAGATGTTCTTGGTATCACTGTAGGAAAAGCGTGCAGAGGGGACGGGGAGTCCTTGTGGATTTTACCCATGGTGGAGATTGAGCTGAGACTGGTGGAGAAGGCATCTGCTTACCATTTATATGTTGCATTAGGATGAAGTTGGCACTTGGACTGTGTTCTTTGTAGGATGTGGGCACACTGAGTTGCCCAAGTTGCCAAGTCCCAGCACTTTGACTCCATTTGCTTCCGCTAAATGGTTTTGGTGCAGTTGTTTTGATGAACATCAACCTTGCTTATATTAAGTAACTATTCAGGTTATTTATTATGCATTACTCTTATGCTTTGGAATGAGCAGACTCAGAAACCTCTGCTTCATATGGATTCCATATGTGGCCTTAAAGTTAACAGAAACACAAAGATTTCCAATTAATTTGCACATAAAATTGCATATTGAATAAATTAAGCTTGATGGCCTAGGCATTATTTGAAATTCTCGGTCATCTTTAATATTGTTTGTATTTCATTTAAACAAGCTATTAGGTGTTTAAAGGTTCTGTGGTGATGAACATAATCTACACATTCACATATGTCTTATTTGGTTTTTTATTACACAATGCAGATATCCATGGAATTTATTTTACTGTTTTATGTTGAAGAGCTCCAGATAGTAGGAGATGACAAAAAAAAAGGTGAGGATAGGCTGGGCACGGTGGCTTAAGCCTGTAATCCAGCACTTTTGGAGGCCAACGCGGGCGGATCACCTGAGGTCAGGAGTTGGAGACCAGCCTGACCAACCTGGAGAAACCAGGTCTCTACTAAAAATACAAAATTAGCCGGGTGTGGTGGCACATGCCTGTAATCCCAGCTAACTCTGGAGGCTGAGGCAAGATAATTGCTTGAACCCAGGAGGCGGAGGTTGTGGTGAGCTGAGATCGTGCCATTGCTTTCTAGCCTGGGCAACAAGAGCGAAATTTTGTCCCAAAAAAAAAAAGAAAAAAAGAAGGGGATATTTACTCTTTATTTCTGTGATTTAACTTTTTCTTCCCCTCTCTTCCCAATGCCAGGCAGAGAGTATTACAACGTGTAAGACAGTGATTAAGCGTGAGACTGCCTGCGTTCAAACACGGGCCTTGATACTTCCAAGCTGTGTGACCGTGGATGGTTACTTTATGACTTTGAACTAATCCTTTTGGGCAAAAAGTGAGTAATAGTAGTGGCAACCTCTAGGATCATTGTAGAGATTCCATGAGATGATGTACATCCAACCCTGAGCACTGAGTGAATGTTGACGTGATAATTAAGGGACCAGTAGGTGACCAGTCAGGGGAGTTGCTGCAGGCTTTTGGTTCACTGTCACCTGGGAAATTGTCCATGTCTGGACCCTTAACTTTCTTTGTTGGGAAAGTGTACCCTGAACTTGTTACCGATGCCAGGCTTCGTTTCCTTTGTCTCCCACCCATTGGAGGAGAGTGTATCTCTATGCTTTCCTTTGGCAACTGGAACTGAGAGTTTTCTCACCAGGGCAACTGCCGTGTTCCCCTCATCCTGGACCGTAATTTCCTCTCTTGTGTAGCCGCAGCTGTCCACCACATCCATTCCTGGCATGGCCTGAGCAGTCCTCTCTTTCTGGATAAGGATGCCAACATTTCTTTTATTCTTTGAGACGAAGTTTTGCTGTTGTTGGCCAAGCTGGAATGCAATGGCACGATCTTGGCTCACTGCAACTTCCGCCTCCTGGGTTTAAGCGAGTCTCCTGCCTCAGCCTCCTGAGTAGCTGGGATTATAGGCACACACCACCATGCCTGGCTAATTTTTTTGTATTTTTAGTAGAAACAGAATTTCACCATGTTAGCCAGGCTGGTCTCGAACTTCTGACGTTAGGTGATCCGCCCGCCTTGGCCTACCAAAGTGCTGGGATTAAAGGCGTGAGCCTCCGCAACTGGCCCGCCAATGTTTCATATGTCTTTTTTTTTTTTTGAGACAGAGTCTCGCTCTGTTGCCAGACTCCAGGCTGGAGTGCAGTGGCGTGATCTCGGCTCACTGCGATCTCCGCCTCCCGAGTTCAAGCAATTCTCCTCCCTCAGCCTCCCGAGTAGCTGGGCCTACAGGCGCGTGCCACCGTGCCCAGCTAATTTTTGTATTTTTTTGGTAGAGACAGGGTTTCATCATGTTGGCCAGGATGGTCTCGATCTCTTGACCTCGTGATCCACTCTCCTCGGCCTCCCAAAGCATTTCTTATGTCTTACCTAGGGGATCATTTTGAGGCCACAGACCTACCTATTTCGTTTTTTTAAAATAGTAGTATGTACAGAACATTACAGTTTCCATAAAATCATGTATATAAATACACCTAGAAAACTACCTGAAATATAGCAGCTATCTCATAATTACTAATTGAAATACGTTAGTTGAATCTGAAGTAATTTTCTTAGCTTAGGAACAAAGTTAGCATCCATCTGAGTCTCTCTGCAAAAATTTGTAATGTGTAAAAATAGGCATGTTTAGGAAGTTGCTTAATTTATTAATATATACTTCATTTTGATGGCAATTACAGATTCTCTAATTGAATTTATATTTGCATGATTACAGTTTTTGTGCAAACCACATTTATGGGCTGCTGAACTCTAAGGAATCTGGCATTTTAAATTATTCTTCACTGTCTGAGACGTAAAAATATGTCTAAAAAAATCATTGATGTTATGGTAAAGGAAAGCTGCCTCCCTTCCCTAAGTTAGTGCCTTTCAGAGTGTGAGCATTTGTCAAGTGGAATTTTGTCTGATCATTTTTCATTTCCTGAGCTATTATAAGTGCTTTCTCTTCATTTAACTATCATCAGTGGTTTTTCTTCCCTTAACTAAGATTTCTGGAACAATGTTTTGACCAGATTGAGAACAGCTTCTGTCCTATCCACTATTCCTTCATTTCTTGATTTCTGGTGCATTTCTAAACATAGATAAGTTTCTAATGGTGAAGAAGGTGAAACAGAAAGGAAGGAAAGAAGCAAAAGGTGGGTTGGGTCACCATATAGAGGGAAGGATATGCTTGTGGGGAATCCTAGATTGTGATATTGGAGTAAACAGTTAAATTACAGGGTGAGGCCAGGTGAGGTGGCTTATACCTGTGATCCCAGCACTTTGAGAAGCTGAGGTGGGAGGATTGCTTTAGGCCAGGAGTTCAAGACCAGGCTGGGCAACAAAGTGAGATCCTGTCTGTACAAAAAAGAAGAAAATTAGCCAGTCACAGTGGGGTGTGCTTGTTTTCCCAGCTACTTTGGATGTGGAGGCAGGAGGATTACTTGAGCCCAAAAGTTCAAGGCTGCAGTAAGTTGTGATCGTGCCACTGCACTCTGACCTGGGCAACACAGCAAAACTTTGTCTCGATAATTAGGTTAGATTAGCTAGCTAGATAGATTAGATAGATAAGAATTCCTTTCCAGTGAGACGCATGTGCTGCTGCTTTTGTAATCCATGATATGGAGAGGGTAGCAGGGGGTTCATGTGGAGGAGTTGCTGAGACCATGAACCTCACTAAGGATAGTCATCTAAGTTCGGAAACACACACAGATTGTTGGGAGATGCTTCTCCATGGGTCTCCTATGCTCTTGCATGTCTTACTGGGTATGTCAAGAACATTCTTTACCTGGGCCATTTCTTAGTGTTGTATTTGCAGTGAGCAGCCTCTAGGGATGAAGTAATGTCTTTTTCTGGTACAAAGACTGACTTACCCTCACTCACTGCTTACTGTAAAGCAGCAGGTTCCCCAAGCATAGGTTCCTCAGCTGGATGCACATCCACTGCATGTGCAGCTGCCATCTGGGCCCCACAGCACTGTCTCCACTGGACTGATGCAGACATGATGCTGGTATTGTCTGTATCATGTTGTGAATAATAAAGTCCTTTGTCTGTGGCCCAGGAGTCTCATGTCTTCTGCCAGCTTCCATGAAACAGCAACAGGTTAACTTATTACCTTGCTAATAGGGTAAAATCGAATTAAGACGAGATACAGGTGGAGGTTCCTGGACGGTTCCATGCTGCTCTGGAAGGCGCATGGAAGCGCCATGTCCCTTTCCCTATACCTTTACCTGTGAATCTCTTCATCTGTATCTACTGTAATTTTTTTTTTTATAATAAACTAGTAAATGTAAAACAACCAGAACAAGGAAACCAAATGGCTGTGTATTACATATAAGTTGATAGCTAGCCAGCCAAATACATTCAGATGTGTCCCGTTTAGGAGATAATCACCTGGGCCTCCCCAGCAAAGTGTGGTTCAAAGGGTGATAGTGGGGTGGCTTCTTAGAGCATCTCAGCTCTCTTAGACCTGATGAAGACTTCACAGGCATTTCATATCTGTGCCTCTGGCCAGTGTATCTCCAGGGAACTGAGGGATAAGGGATACCAAGGCGTCTTTACCGACATTGTTGTATCTTGAATGAGGCAACATGTAAAACTGTGACACATGGGAGTGCTTGATTTTTGAGCGTGCAGAGCAACAGCGTCCAGTGTTGGTGGCAGGGGCTGGAGAACCTGGGGCATCAGGAGCCTAGACAGCCCCACTTGGCATGACTGTAGCCCAGGCAGAGGCAAGGTGTGAAGGTGGTCAGACATCTGGCCCTGAAAGAGGAAGAGACAGGTGGGAAAGTCTAGGCCAAGACAGTGGAGCAGAGTCAAGAAGGAGCAGCAGGAGCCGATCTCGGAAACAGGCTGGCTCTGTTGAAATTGGACTGAGGCAGATATTTTCTTTCATTTATTTTCTTTTTCTTTTTACCTTTAAGCCCTGTTGGACTTGAAGGGAAGATAATTTCTAAGTTTACTTTTTGATATTTATAGGATGAAATGCTTTCAAGCAGTCAGTTAACCAACCTATTGGAAAGGGACACTGAGATCACCTTGAAGCTGGTTTGGACGATTTAGAGAAGCATTTATAATTCAGTTATGCAGTTGATGAAAGTCGAGTAAAAACACTTGTTCAGAACAATTATTTTTGTACCTTTTGTGATAGAGCTGTAAAAGTGTATACTTGTTAGCTGCAACAAGTCTTTGCTCCTCCCCTCATCAAAAGAATAATATATCTGCATAGTAATTAGGCCTGAAATTAAGATTCTGGATTTAAAGAGGACTCCCAGGGCTCAAATGTGAGACAAGATGTGGAAACTCCATTCCTGTTCTTTCCAAAATGAATCTTATTGACATTTAGTCAAAACTAAATTCTAAATAATACTTGATAATATGTGAATATTATTAGCTGCCTATTGTCATCAGTTGAGATCCATGATTACTGCTGGAATCCAGGGATTCAGGGATTGAAAAAATGATGGATCAGGAAGTGTATTTTAATGGGGAAGTATCTCTGGGAGAGTGACCTCTTATTCCTGAGGGCTGCCGCGTGCAGCTACACAGGAGGTGAACTGCGCAACTCCCTGGAATGTGTGTGATGCTCCCTGGAGTTGTGCGGTGTGGCAGTGCTGTGTGCACTGAGGGCAAGGGAAACGGCAGTCCTTCAAAGGCTTAAGTAAGTGGCATAGAAGTGGACAGTCCTTTTAAGTTACATGGCTTCAGACATTTCTGTTAGTGTGATAACTACTGCCTGTGCCTCTCACTCTTTGAAGAGGAACTTGCTGGTTCTGGGAAGCTCAGCAACGGGCAGGGTTCCTCAGCCTGACAAGGACTGCTTCTCAGGTGCTTTGGTACCCTGTGGACTGGGCTAAGAAACTGCACACCGGGTCCACTCTAGCTGGCCTCCACTGGGCATAGGGAGACCAAAAGACCTGCAGTTGCTGAACCTCTGTTACTGTACCCATGGAGCCAAGTAAACCACTTGTTCACTTATGTTAATCAAAGTATAAGCTCGATCATTCATGTTCAAAATAGTTAACTCTTGTTTGTGAATTAATAGTCTGGCTATTTGACTCTTGATATAATACATTTGACTCTTGAGTCCAGTATATTTATCATCCAGATGAAGAGGCTGCCAGCCGCATTTTTTTCCAACAGTTTACTTTACTTTCTTTTAATTTTATATACAAGATGTTAATTTAAGTGCACAGATTAATAGATAATTTTTATGTGTAACATTATTTTTATAGCATACCTCTATGAGTAATTTCTCACTGGCATTGTTATACTACCTCCTGTCCTTCCCCAAAGCTCTACTCTCCCGACTCTGCTGTTGGAGATTTCTCTAGTGGCAAATCTGATTGTGTCATACTCCCCTGGTTTAAATAGCTAAATATTCTAAATTCGGAGAAGATTGAAGTCAGGCACCATTATAGGAACCTTCCCTACCTATCACCTCTCATATTTTCTCATCCATATTCTGTTCCACAGTCTTACCTGTATGGAGCAAGGGAGTAAGCATATTTGATGTTCATTATAAAATATTCAGGCTCCGTAGGTTCAGGGATCCTCCACTGTTAAGCAGTTCACTATGTACGCAGGTGTCGGTCCTTTTTCCACCACCCTGTGGGAATTGGGGCTTGGAGAACTGCCACGTTGTGCCCTTATTTACATTTCTTGACTCAGTAACTTTGTACTTACCTCTGCTTTAAATGATATTTCTGCCATTTCTGTCTGCCTTCCATCAAAGGTATGGTGTGTGCCTTTACAATAAAAGATTGTAAAGAATAAAGAGGTAATGAATACGGAGCTCTTACCTCAGGGCTTACTCTTGCAAGACTTGGTTCCAGAATCATACCCTTTGGGTATTCTTTCCTAAACTTCCTCTATCCCTACTCCATTATTTAGAGAGACCCTATTTAGCAGTTCAGTCCTTATATATTCCTTATAGCTCTTTTTTTTGGAAATACTTTTAAAATCACAAAGAACACCTAATTCTGTAATGGTACTAAAAAGAAGGAGTATTTGTGTAATTTTCTTCTGGCCAGTTGAATGGCATCTAAGAGAGGGGGCTGTAAAACGCTCTCAGCTAAAGAGTGCTCGTCTGGCATGTAGTGCTTTTGCAGTCTGAATGGCTCTGGGCAATCTGTTTTTCTCTCGTCTCTTTTTTTTCCCATTCAGCACCTTATTTTCCATGTGATGGTCTTTGATTCACAGCAAATTGTTTGTTTTCTAAAGGATAAATCAAAGGTGGGTTTAAATGGTTCAAATACAAGCTGGCTATTAAACTGTGAGTTTTACAAGCTGTCAAGTCATATGGGCTGTGTTCTTATCTAGCTAAATCCACCACTGGAACCCTTCTAAGCCATAGTGAAAAGATAAAAGATGTTAGCCAATAAAACCCTTCCTCTTGTAGGGATTTGTTGTTGGGATAGTACCTCCACAGGTGTGTACCATCAGGGCCAGGCTTGTCACCGTGACCCCTCTGATGCTGAGTCAGTTAGAGGACGCATTTCTCACTGGTCTTTGAGTTCCGTACAGGATAGGACCTGAAAGGTTTTTATCCAAGCTTTGCCAGGGCCTGGCTTCTGGAAGGCATTCCACAAATTGTTTTGAATGCATGAATGACTAAATAAGAAAATGTGAGAGTGCTTAGTTAAGTGTAAAATTAGCTAAATGTCAAGTAGTATTTTTTCCTTTCTGTGATGTGGAAAGATATGCAGGTGCAGGAGTGGGAGCTGACGGTGGAGACCAGGGCAGTGGAAAGTGCCTGCTGTAATTGGCTTTCTCCTTACCCTGCTTCTGTCCAGCTCTCTTGCCTCTTACCCTGAAAGGCTGTCAAATCACTCACAGGTCTGGCTGTGGAGAGTCCTAAGTAGTATAGGGTACCTGGTTCTGGATTCATTTCAGTTCCAACCCAAAAGACTTGCCAAAGAATGGGCGTCTGTTGTCTCTTCTCCCACTCTGTCCAGTTTGGTTTATGATCCCGTTCATTATCTTCTCCCAGTTCTCCCCACCTCTCTTCTGGTCTTCATCTGCAGACATGTACCTGTCCCCATTCTGGGTGTTCAGGGTGCCATCTTTTCTCACATCCCTCTTTTGTGTTTCCTGGATACTTGCTGGAACCCTTTTTTCAGTCAGTTGAGAATACGTCTTAAAAGAAGGTGGTATATATTATAAAAAATTTAATTTGGGACAAAGCATCTGACAAAGCATTTTTCCTCCTTATATGTGGACTTATAGCAAATGGTTTATAATGGCATGCAAAGTAAACCACATTTGATGGGTTTTATTGAAAATAATGCAGTTACCCCAAAAGGAAAAAAAGTACATTTTTATGCCCATCAGTTGACAGTATTTGAAATGGAAATTTTTCTAGAAAATTTTGGAGGTGACAGTCTCAGGAAAGGAAACTTTACGTGCTATAATCCAGACGTTGGTTGCAGACAGATTCCCTTGAGTGGCTTATGTTGGGCAAGGCAAAGTCCCATTGTATCCATCTGCTACAGACAGAGCATATGGAAGAGCACTGCCACTCCCTGCCAGTCAAGCCCTTGTGGTAAATCTTGATACTCTCATGTGTATTTGCCTTCTTGTGCTGTCAAGGTCACTGAAAAAGGTCAGTGCTTTGTGAAATGGAAAGTATGATGTAAATGTAGAAGTTGTTAGTCATTTTTATTGTGATTGATTACTTTTAAGTATATGAGAATTCTTGGCATGACATACAAAAGAGGATGGGCAGAGTTCTTTTCCTGTCTGTGATATATTTCATGAAAATCCAGTCTTTGGGGGCAGTGGTTCAGGGTAGTGCAGCCATTGTAACCTAAACCATTCCTTTGTATTTATCGGATTTTCTCAAAGGGTGAGTGCTGATCATTTTAAATTCTGTTTAAAAACAAAATTATTCATAGAAGTGGTGAAATAAATGGGGGCCAGATATGGTTTTACAGATTTTGAATCCTGAAGAGGATTTGAGATTTGAATACCATCTCTGTAGACTCAAGGCAGACTTCCTGTATCACTCAGAACTCTCATAACTTCATCTGCAATTGTATTATTGGGTGACATAACTGAACAGGTCGCTGCAAACACTGAGAATTATTGAGTTGTTTAGGTGAATCTGTCTTGTTCAAACTGTTGAAAGGTTCATTGATTTATGGGTGAGGGAAAATGTTGTAGGGTAGTTTTAGTGTTTGCATTTCATTTTAACATTACCTTGTGAGAGATTTTTCATGCTGTGCTAACCAGATTACAAGGCCACCCTAAGGCATTTTAGGGTTATGTAAGGAGCTGGCTTTGCTGTTTATGTTCAGGCCCTTTTTTTTTCTGACTGAGCCAGAATCTTGGTAACCTTTTCATCCATCACTTGGACATTACCTTGCCAGCTCTCCCTTTGCCGTCATGAGTCTAACCAGCGCCCTGGTCTGAGCCTCCATCCTGCCAACTGCCCTGGCTTCCTGCTCTCTGCCTCCTGCATTCTTGACTATGGTCCATGCTTCGCCCTGGGCCTGAACAGTCCTTCATGTCTGTCTGATCATGACACCTCATGCTATGAATGACCTCTACAACTTCCTGCTGCTTTTGGTGCAGGCTCAAATCCTCCTAGTCTGTGCTTTCTCCTTTAGGGCCCACCTGCAGCCTTATTCCCTTCTTCTCTTCCTTTTCTTCCATTCCAGGTTAATCCTTGGAATGTTCTGTCATACCACCCAGGACTTTTCCTTCAGAGCATGCATCGTAATTAGGTTAGGTCATTATTGCATATTTGGGTGATTATTTGATTGTTTATATCTTGTGCTAGGTAGTCAATTTCCAGAGGGGAGTAGATGTCCGTTTAATGCAGCATTGATGGATTGATGGTAGCACCCACACTCAGGGCAAAGTTTTCAAAGTGCTCCATAGGTCCTGGTTTTCTGTGACAGTGCTAGTATACACCTGAAGTCCCAATGTGATTTATTAATAGTGTCCCCTTTCTCTTTCAAAGTTACTCTCATTTTGAATGACAGCATATATGATGATCCCTTCTAAAGCCCAGTGATGTGAAGTCATTCAGCTAAAAGTTTTTATTTTCATGCTCCCAGAATGGGAGAGCCTGGTTGCAGAATCCAGGTCGGGGTGGGGGGTGAGGGGGTCAGAGGGCAGCTGCTGCTGAATTTTTATTCTGGCTGAAGATAATTTATCTTCTTGAAACTCTGGCAGCATTACCAGATTTTAAAACAGATTGCCTGTTTTTAACATTTTAAGAGGTAAGAACATTCTCTGTGCACCTGGGATTTTGGAATGTGATAGCAGGAAGCACCAAGACTGTTATAGAAATGGAAAATGAACACAGGGTGGCAGACAGTAGGTACTTCTGCCAGTCAGAGGCAGACAAACTTTCAATTGGAAGGGGTCAAGGACACTATTGTGTTGTGTTTGGCCAAACAAACAAAATGCATTCCAGGGGAGAGCTGATCTCCATCTGTGTGTAGCGGAGGCCCAGTGAGAGGCACACAGATCTGTGCGTCCATTTCTCTCCTGATCTGTAGACTCAAAGAAGGTAGTGTACACGGTGCCAGGGGAATCTTGTTGAATTAAAAACAGTGAAAACCTAAAAAGTGGCCTAAGATCTTGGTTTCTAAGGCCTATTATGGCCGAGTCCCCAGAGACAAAGTTTCCTCCTGTCCGACTTAGAGCAGATGCTCACCTGCCTAAGGAAAGGCTCTGAAGAATCCAGGAGAACATGCTTTGTAAGGCACTTTCAAATTGCTGGGTCCCTTCAGGGGGAAAGGGCTTTTTATAACACTAGTCTGAAGATAATTTTTATCAGATTCTGTAGCCTGAGGTCTTAAAACAGAACAACAGTAGAAAGCCCCTCTCCGGCCTGACTTCCGTGCAGCAGTTGGACGGGACCTTGAAGTGGCGGCTTCCTTCATGTTGGCCCTGCAGGTTCAGGCATCTAAGACTCTGGAGGCCCAGGCAGTCTGGAGGGATGCCAGAAAACAAAACAAATGCCAAAAGAAAAATAAAAGGTGGGAGTGCTGTGTTTACCTGTGTGTGAGTGTGTTCAGGTGCACTCACCTGTAGTCAGGGATGGAACACATATAGTGAAGGCTACATGCTTCCCAGATACTGGGGTGAACTTGATGAGAGTCTGGTGATGGACTCAGTGATGTGGAATTGTCTTCCCCACTTTCCTGCCGCTTCTCAGTGTAAATATTGTGTGTAAAAGGTGCTGCCCCTGCTTGCTGTGGACCTCAGTGCCACCAGAGCATTAGAATGTGGGAGATGCGCAGGCCTCGTGGACATTTTGCCAGTCGAGCAATTCAGCAAAGTAATTGCAAGCTTTTTCTAATTGTTAAATATCTACAACAGGATGAATTTGAATTGGCTGAAAAGAAAGGTGAAACGAGGTCATCAGAATTACATGATTTTTTTCAAGTTCTGGCATCTTGTGTTCTTTGCCAACCAGAAGTATTCCAGTGGAACTGTGATAATGTGTTTCATCTATCACTGAGCCTTCCAGATGGCAGTTTCTCAGCCAGTGAGCAAAGGAAAGAGTGTTGAGATTTATGAGTAAGTTGATGCCCTTCGTTCGTACTTCCCAGTGAACTGTCATTCGCTTTTTGTGCTAAACACCAGTGGCAACTTATCCTCAAGTCCTTAGCTCTGCAGGGCCCTTAAGCCAGTAGGCCTTGTTTCAAAGGAAAGAGGGCTTCAATTCCAAGTAATAAATGACTGTCTAAATAGAGCCCTTCACATACTTTCTCAGAGAACTTTTTGTGATCTGAGTGGACTCTAAGTTCATTAAGGACAGGGGGACTCCTTTCTCCTGGGTAGCATCCATGCACAAGAAGCTTGGCGTTGGATTCATGGGCCCCTCCCTTTCTAGTTATGTGCACAGTCTCCTGGCTTGACAGAATCCCTCCCTTTGCTAAGGCATCTTCATTCAATCTAGGGATGTTTACGGAATATGCATGCCTTGGATAACAATACAAGATGGATTAAGATGATTCTTATGCTTTGAGAATTCTCAGTCCAGTGGAGGAAAAACACGTAAATAAATACATACCTAAAAGAGAAGAGTGTGTATGCCTAAGGATGGGGTAATCTGGGAATGTTTCAGAGGAGGTGGTGCTGCTGTGTGTGTTGGAGGTGGGTAGGGATTTACTGAGCAGAACGTGTGCCATGCTGTTTTCTCCATCAGGCCTAGTAGCTGCAGCAGCTGCAGTGTGTTTCCTTTGGTGCCTCCTCTGCTTTGCCTTTGTCCTGTTCTTGTTCACTTTGATAACCCTTGCAGCCTACCCTGGGCATAGCCCTCCAGGAACTCTGATGCTATAGATACTCAGAGGTTACCACTCAATCTCTGTTAGTTTTGTTCCCCTACTCGAGTGTAAACTCAGAACAGGGCCCAGCTCCAGCCACAACAAATGCAGTCAGTGCATATGTCAAGATTTAGGGGAAGCTTTTGGATTGGTTAGTCGAGTATTTTCATAGATTATCGTTGCCTGGTTATGTAAGTATGATAACACAGTTTAGCAATGACACAAATAAAAGCAGTGTCTGATTTAAAAAAAAAAATTTATAGGGAGGCATAAGTTTGTGGTCAGCAGCAAATAACCCAATTGATGTTCATTCATTTATTTTTCCATTTATTCGTTCACTAAGTCTGTTCCTTTGTGAATAGCAGCAGTCTTTCTCTTCATTGTTTTTTGTTTTGAATGCTGCATTTTTACTTCCCTGGGGATTTTCTTTAAACCTGATAATTGTTTTGATAAATCACTTGGATACCAGCTTTGAGCTAATTCTTTTCTATTAAGTACTTCTTAGAGTGGCTGACCATAAACCATTTGAGAAATCACCACATTTTATTAATGACTTTTGAGATTTAGCAGCAACCTAAATTAATAATAATGGAGTGTGCTTTGGATAGAACACCAGAAGACAGTGCTTCATTCTGCAAACCCGGGCAGAGATGAGAATGTTTGCATTAGGAGAACACAGTTTATCAGCATTTTAGGTTAGTGTGTCAATTAATATAAGTCTGGGCAATAGTGGTAGGCAGTGTTATAAGTGCAGTTTGTATGTATCAGCTCATTTCATCCTCCAGTAACCCGCTAAGATGTCTGTACTATTCTTCATATTGTTCAGATGAGGACACCGAGACACAGAGTGGGGTTGTGTGACTTGCTTGCGGTCTTGGTTGTGCACTCAGAAATACGCAGTCTCTCTGAGACTGAAGATATTCTGGTTATGTGTAATACACAGTACAACTCAAAGACTGTGAAACAGTTCAGAAACAAATTGTAATATCCATTCTTGACCACTTTAGAGTAATTATGGTTATTAATTGTTTCTGTTACAGGATAATGTATGTGTGTGTTTATGAGTGTTTTTTCAATTGTGGTAAAATATACATAAATAACTATTATGGCTATTTAAAAACAAGTAACTTTATGTTTTGATAAGCTAAGATACATTCAAAGCATTCCCATTGCTAAAGCAAAACATTTTCAGTTGAAGATTATACATGTTGCCTTTTGCCAGTGGTACTTGTGAGAATGTCTGTTAGAGAAATATTAATTTATCCATAATATTAACTTAGCATGCCTTCTCTCTACAATGGACAATGTATCATAGGACAATGTATGATACAGCTCAGTTTTGCTATCTTAGCAAGTTGAGTAGTATGTTCTGTTTTAGTTGTTTTAAAAGCTGGGGTTGCAGATACCTATACTTAGAAGGACCAGGCAGAAAACAAGCCATTGAGGGTACTGGGAATGCAATAGGGAGTGATGGGGAGTGTGGTAAAGGGGTCAGCCATGCTTCTGCCCTGCCTAACAGGGAGCTGCTTTCCATTAGCTGATGGTTGACTCAGGAATCAGTACCTGTGTTTCCAGATCTAACCATTTTCCAGGAGAGGCTGAAACTTCATATTTTAAAAAGGAGAATTTGTCAACTCTAATAATTTGGAAGAAAATTCAAATGAAAACAAATGAACACAAGACAGTGTGGTGGACCCCACATTACAGAGGAAAGTAGGGGACTTGGGAGGTACACGAGTTGATCTTTAGACGCTCCTGTTGTCACTTTGAACTTGTGCTTGCTTTTAGTTCTTGTTAACATTTTGATTCTGCTGTATCTAGACATGTCCTTCAAAAGTTCCAAGTAAGTTAATTATTTTTCTGTATTTAAAAAATGGCCCCAGCCGGGCGTGGTGGCTCATGCCTATAATCCCAGCTCTTTGGGAGGCCGAGGCGGGTGGATCACGAGGTCAGGAGATCGAGACCATCCTGGTCAACATGCTGAAACCCCATCTCTACTAAAAATACAAAAATTAGCTGGGCATGGTGGTGTGCGCCTGTAGTCCCAGCTACTCGGGAGGCTGAGGCAGGAGAATTGCTTGAATCCAGGAGGCAGAGGTTGCGGTGAGCCGAGATCGCACCATTTCACTCCAGCCTGGGTAACAAGAACAAAACTCCATCTCAAAAAAAATGGCCCCACAAACACTATTCTAGATGTTGAAAAATAAAAGCCTTGTACCTTATTATGGAGACTTCTGATGAGTCCTTTCATATAGTGAACAATCACTTGCTGTATTTATGTTTGTACTTTTGTGTTTAAAATGGGGAACACTGTTAGATATTTCATACCGTTTGAGTTAAGGAGGTCATTAACCAGGAATGCTTTGAATTACTCAGACTATTATTGTGCTAGTGTTTGTTTTAATGGAATTTGACCTGTCAGGGGAGCTGTAGAGGCCTGGATGAGTGCTGAGACCTTAATACTGCTATCTAAATTCTAGGCATGTTGCCTGAAACTTCAGTTTCAAAAAATCTGTCAATCTGTTCTTTTATAACCTAGTGCTGTTGCTTCCCCCCACCTTGTTTTATATTTAATAATTCTCTTTGGCTCACAACAGCAGTCCAGTTCAAAGATTTACTTTTTCTATTTTCAACCCCATCATTATTTTTGTGTAAAAAGTATGTTTTGAGTTACAGCAATTCATGGAGATCAAGCTTCTACTCTGTAGGGAGAAGAGAGAAGTCATTTACTACAGAGTTTATACGGACAAATGTTCTCCTGCATGCTGTGTTTCCACTGAAATCCAGGGGGTTTATTTGCATTTATACTTAAAGAAAAGTGATCATATTTGGCTGACTCTAAGTCAAGATGATATCGGCCCAACGTTTTTCTCGGAGGAATTGGGGAGTAAGGGCAATAGGAACTTTTGGAAGAAATAGTTCTTGTTTTTCCCTGTTTTATTCACTGGGCATTTTATTCACAGATCATTTGATGCATTGCATTTGCTTGTATTATTCTAGTTCCTTTTGTGTTTTTTTTTTCTTTTGAAACAATTTCAGACTTAGAGGAAAATGGCAAGAATACTAAAATCAGAACTCTATAAACCTTCACTGATAAACTCCCTTCAGATTTCTCCAGTTATCCCAGTCATGTCCTTCATAGCAAAAGGATCCAGTTCAGGATCACTCATACCCAACTATCATGTTTCCAGTCTCCTTCAGTCTAGAAGAGTTCTTCATTCTTCCCTCTTCTCTCATGACACTGACATTTTTAATTACAAGCCAGTTGATATGTAGAATGTCCTTCCTTTTCTTAGACAGTGTTCTCTGTTCTTCCTTGAAAACCGCACTAGTGTTACCTGCCATGAGGAGAGGTAGGCGCTCTGCCCCCCACCCCAAGCTGGTTGCTCTCTCTTACAACGCTTCATTAATCAAGTACCCATTTTTGGAGCATTGATGATATTCATTCATTCTTTTAGCCAAAACTTTTTGATGTCTATTGTGTGCCAAGTGGGATACATTTCAGAAAAAAGCAGACAAAAAAAAAAATGCCTGCTCTCATGAAGCTTACATTTTAGTGGTAGGTAACAAATTACCAACAAGAAAAATAAGTAAAACAACAAGTACATTAGCTAGTGATAAATGCTAAAGGGGATCAAATCAGGCAGGAAAAGGGACAGGCAGGTTCTTGATGACGTGGCCAGGGAAGGCCTTCCACACTGGTGATTGTGGAGCAGGAACCCCCAGGAAGGGAAGGAACAGGCCAGGGCGGCTAGCTGCAGGAAAGCGCTCTTGGCAGAGGGAGCCTGTAGGGCTCAAAGACTCCGCTGCGCCAGGTGGGCCTGGGGTGGGGAGGAGGCGGCCTGGTGGCTGGAGCCAAGCAGGAGGGGAGAGGAGAGTGGTAGGAAATGAGTCAGAAAGGTAGAGCAGGGAGGTTATTCTAGGCTTGTTGGCATTGAGGGAGATGAGAAACTCTTGGGAAATTTTGAGTAGAGTAAGCTACATGATCTGACATATTCCTTAAAGATCCTTTTATTGTATACAGAATAAGCAGGTATGTAGGGATGGGGTAAAGGGTAGAGGCAGAGAGACCAATTTAAGACCAATTACGGGAGGGAGGTTATGATAAGCCCTTTGTGTATCTGTCCTATTAGCACATAAAGGGAACTCAGTGGTCCTCAACCTTTAGAACACAGAAGATGCACCTGGGCTGTCGTGAGTGAGGGAGAGTTCTTCACTGGGAAACCAGCATTCATTTGATCTCACCTGTATTGTCAACAGCCAGCCGCAGGTGATTCTCATGTGGATGGTCCTTGAACCACATGTTGATGTTGATAAATATAGTAACAAGTGAGAAATGAGTGAATAATTGGTTTATGGAAAATCCTTTAGAGATACTTAGTTATGAAGTGTTTCCACTCATTGCTTTATTTCTTATAAACATAGTACTCAACTTCAAAATATATGGTAGTATAAATTTTCTCTTAAAACTTACCTGACACAGAAAGATCTAATAGGCAAAGTGATTTTCTTTTCAGGAGAAGATGTATATTTCATGAAGTAAACATTATACTCTGACATACTGTTTTCTTGCTTTTAAACATGGTTTTCAGAAAGAATGATAAATGCTACTAATAGGGTTCATTCATAAAGAAGCTATTAAATGTATTCAAGAGGAAACTGGTTTCAGGGAGTAGGTTGGATGAAGCCATTAAAGATAGATAATACCAAATGAGTAGTATTTTAGAGTAGACCAGATCTGGCTTGACATTTCACTGCACCAGCGTTTCACAGGAAAAAAAGGGTTTGGCCCTCTGGCCCTGGAAGTATGTAAAGGGCAAAACATTAACAGCTTTTGTTTTTTTCTCCTTGGTGAAGTAACTTCAATCTTGCATGACTAATCTTGGGTTGAACATGAAAACAAGTCTTGCCTTTATTAACTGGGTAAAGTCTTGGTCAGTTTCATGGGCTTTGGAACTAAAGTGGCTCTAAATTCTGCTCGGAACTGTCAGTGTGACTCTGGGCAACTCACAACACCTTCATTTCCTCATAGGAGGGAAATAATACCTGCTTCACAAGCTCACTGTAAGGATTGAGAGTTAACCCATTATGCCTGAGGTTGCAATTGGTTTGAATTTTTGCAGTCCGACCTTGGCGATGACCTTGAGAAGTAGAATATAAATAACTCCCACATGCTTACTGTTCCAATAATGGAACGCTAGGCATAAATAATGCCTATAAGGCACGTATAAAGCTGTCTGGCATATCATAAGCACTCAACGATTATTAACTTTTTGTCCTCCACCCCCTCCTATAATTGTTATCATAATTATGTTTCAGTGCTTTCAAATCATATTTTGCCTTCTGGAATCCTACAAATTTCCAATGATTTTTTTTGGGGGGGATTGGTTATGTCTAAAAATATGTTCATTAATGCCTCTCTGTACAGGAGGAATCTAAAGTCTTAAGTATGGTGTTGGTCTTGTGTATTTATGATCAGCAGTTTCTGGAAGTAGGCTGACATCACTTATGTAACATTGACTTTCCCTTTATCAAAGAGAGATGCTCAGACTTGCTTCAGGGAAGTACACTGAAAATTAATGAATAGGTGAATGTTTGTGGCTCTACCCTATTAACTACTAATTAATGTAAGTTACTACTCTTAGAGTTCTCCAAGTACTATTGTCACACTGATTCTCTGAACTCGGGACAGGGGCATTCACTGAGAAGACTTTTTCTTATGTACTGCGGGGAAGCAGTGTTTTGTAAAACATTTGCTCTTGCTTTTACAATATGAGTATCATACCCTGTATCTAAAATGTTATACCTCCTCTACCCAAAAAAAAAAAAAAAAAAACCCAACCCAACCTACATTTGATCAAATAACTTCTTATGGCGCTTTTAGTAATGTTATGTTAATAAGTTTTTTTTTCCCCCTCTGGGAAACCATTATTTTTCATTCTTTATCTCCTCGTCGTTATGCAGCACTTACATCTACCTGGCAATAATGTTCTAAAAGCTCTCATAACAGTTCTATGAAGGCATAGTGTGGTCTAGCAGTGTGTGTGTGTATGTTTCTGTGTGTGTGTAATTTAAAGATTTATATTTCAATTCTGTGTTTCTAGAGGTAAGATTTGGATCTTCTGCCCCTGAGACTTTTGTCTGCAAAACAGGGATAGTAATACCTTCTATTTGGGTTTTCGTAAGGCTTTGGAATAACATATATGTCAAATACCAGGCATGAATACCAGCAAATGTGGCTGATTGTGACTAATGATATGATTTTATTACCTTTTTCAACATGATTCAATTTGGTAATGTAATTAGAAACAATTTCATAGTTTCATATAAAGCAAAAGAAGATATTTTATAGGGTCTTAATATCAAGCGTATTTCCACCTGACACAGGCTAACCTTAAATAACTAATTTCCAAACTTACTCCAGGAGAACACTTCTTCGAGCAATGGAAATTAAACCTTTCAAAGTATGTGAATACAGAGGGAACATGGAATTGTATATATGTATGTGTGCATGTGTTGTTTTCAAATACGATAATTCACTTTAGTGAATTACAGTGAATTTTAAATTTACCAATTTTGTATTAATGTTGAAAGCCACCAAAGGAGTAAAGGATGGGTTTGTATCCCAAAAAGGCTGCAGGCCTGAGCTAAAACTGTTTCCTATGCTCTTCTAAAGGCAATGTTTATTTAATCCCAAGAGTCCTTTGTTCTCATGATTACAAAGTTAAAATTTAATTCTTCGCATTGTAGACCTGAAAGGATTAGCTACACTCGTGATTGATGTGTAAAGAGAGTTTTATAATCTTTGGAACTATGGCTTTTGAGGAACAAAATAATTTAAGCTGTAATTTTGAAGTGGGACAGAGGATACTATTACAGGTTTATTCATAGGATTCTCATCTTTTGATTGGACTCTGTAATTAAATACCTACTTGTCAGCAGGGAGGGGGTGTAGAGGAATTATGATTCTCCTGCTTTAATCGTTGTTGATTTCTTATTGATACTGTGAAGTGGTGTCCAACTGTCTTCTCCAACTTTCAGACGCTTTGATGAAACAATAGAAACTTGTTAAGTACATAACCAGATTCTTTCCATGCAGTTCCCTTGGGGGAGGTCTTTTTTAAGTTAGATAGGTTTGATGTCCAGTCTGTAACGCATTTATTCACCAGTTCTGATAAAAGGTCAAGTAGTTTAACCTCTTACACATAAGACTGAGGGAATTAAAACCTTTCCTTTCCACCACCACTACCCTCCCTTTCCCTAGAGAAGGAAAGGAATTTTAAAAAGGAAAAAATGTAGGAAGAAGTAAAATGGTATTTATCCTTTTTTGTTAAAATGTCACAATTTAGACCGTTTACAGATCTGTTCCTTATCACAAAATGGTGAACCTCTTTTGTCTTTGCTCAGTCCCTTTCCTCTTTGTCCACCAATTCTATAATTTTGTTAAATTCCGCTGATCGCACTCCTTCCTGCAGACACATTTTCTTCTGTCCCACCACTCATTTTCAGAGCTCCCAAAAGTTCAGCAGCCCCTCTTTTCTATACTTTGCACTTTCTCTCGTGGAATCTCTTCCATGCTCATGACCTGCTGAGTCTCAAAGTTTAACTCCAGAGCTGACTAACCTCATTTTTAAGCCTCAGACTGACTGGCCTACCTGACGTATCCAGCTGAATGTTTTAAAAGTCATGTCAGACCTATCGGTTTAGAACTGAACTCATATTCTTTCATGAATGCTGGTTGCTTTGACTTTTCTTCCAAGCACAACTCTTTACCCAATTTGCTTGAAGTCCTCCAGAGAACCCTTAGACATTGCTGATGGGAATGAAAATGGTGCAACCACTATGGAAAGGTGTTTTGGTGGACCCCCAAAAAAGTTAAAGAATTACCACAGGACTCATCAGTTTTACTCCTAGGTATACAGTTCCCAAAGAACTGAAAACATGTATTCAAATAAAATGTGTGCATGAGGCTGGATGCAGTGGCTTACGCCTGTAATCCCAGCACTTTGGGGGTTTGAGGTGGGTGGATCACTTGAGGCCAGGAGCTCAGGACTCGGCTGGGCAACATGGTGAAACCCCCAACTCTACAAAAAATACAGAAATTAGGTGGGGCACAGTAGCTCACCCTGTAATCCCAGCACTTTGGGAGGCTAAGTTGGGTGGATCACCTGAGGTCAGGAGTTTAAGACCAGCCTGGCCAACATGGTGAAACCCCGTCTCTACTAAAAATACAAAAATTAGCTGGGTGTGGTGGCTGGTTCCTGCAATTCTAGCTACTTGGGAGGCTGAGGCAGGAGAATCGCTTGAACCTGGGAGGCGGAGGTTGAGTAAGCCAAGATCACACCAGTACACTCCAGCCTGGGGGACAAGAGCAAGACTTCATCCCAAAAAAACAAAAACAAAAAACAGAAATTAGCTGGGTGTAGTAGTGGCACCTTTAACCCCAGCTACTTGGGAGGCTGAGGCACAAGAATCATCTGAACCTGGGAGGCAGAGGTTGCAGTGAGCCAAGATTGTGCCACTGCATTCCAGCCTGGGTGTGAGGCTGTCTCAAAAAAAGAAAGTGTGCATAATGTTTAACAGCAGCATTATTCACAATAGCCCCAAAGTAGAAACAGCTCAGATAACTGTCCCTGATGAATGGGGAAACAAAATGTGGTATGCCCATGCAATTGAACAGAAAGGAATAAAGTAATGATACATGCTACAACATGGATGAACATGGAAAACATTATGCTAAGTGACAAGTGTGCACAAAAGGCCATATATTGTATGATTCTATTTATATGAAATGTCCAGGATAGACAAATTCATAGAGACAGAAAGCAGATTAATGGTTGCCAGGGGCTGTGGGAGTTGGAAATGAGGTTTCCTTTTGGGATATGAAAATGTTCTACAATCAGATAGCGGTGCTGGCTGCACTATATTGTAAAGGTACTAAAAGCCACTGAATTGTGCACTTTAAAATGGAGACTATATTGGTTCCCTAGGGTTGCTGTAACAAAGTTCCACAAACTGGGTAGCATAAAATACAGAAGTGTGTCGCCTCACAGTTCTGGAGGCTGCAACTCTGAGATGAAGGTGTCACAGGGTTGGTTCCTACAGAGGGTTGTAGGGAGAATCAGGTCCGTGGCTCTCCCCAGCTTATAGTGGTTTGCTGGCCATCGTTCGCATTCCATGGTGTGTAGACCTGTCACCCGACCTCTGTTTTCCTCTTCACATGGTGGTCTTCCTGTGTACATGTCTGTGTCCAAATTTCATCTTCTTATAAGGACACAGTCATGCTGGATTAGGATCTACCTTGAACGACCTCTTAATTAAGTATACCTGCAATGACTCTATTTCCAAATAAAGTCACATTTTGAGGTGCTGGTAAAGACTTCAACGTATAAATTTTTGGGATATGCAGTTCAACCCAAACAGTGAGTTTTATGTTGTATAAGTTTTACTTTAATTTTAAAAAAAATTATATATATATACG
>PVKP010016108.1:0-41750 GCA_004027715.1 Plecturocebus donacophilus | reverse complement strand
TATCAATATTAAGCCTAAACTTAAACGGATTAAATGCCCCAATCAAAACAAACAGACAAACTGAATAAAAAGTTAAAAGCCATCGGTACTCTGTATTTAGACCTTTCTTATAGGCAAGGACACACAAAGACTTAACATAAAGGGATGGAGGAAGATCTACTAACTTAATGGAGAGCAAAAAAAAAATGATTTCAACACAGACTTGAAACAAGCAAATTTAATAAATATTTACAGAACTTACCACTCCATATCCATAAAACATATATTTTTTTCAATATTATATCACACCTATTCTAAAAGTGATCACATAATAGGAAATAAATCACTTTTTAGTAATTGCATAAGCATTTCACAGATTTAAATGAAATCCTGAGCAATAGAGCAAAATTCTCGCTCTTTCTCCCCCTTTCTCTTTCTCTTTTTATTCTTCTTTCTTTCTCTTAAAAAAAAAAAAAAAGAAAGAAAGAAAAATATGCTCCATGGAGGCAAATAGATAGCATCTATTTCAGCCTTGGTTTCACATAGAGGAAACGATTGTTCCCCCTGGGAACTTTGGGCCATTTACTAGATATCATGCTACTCTAGGGAATGAATTTTCCCTGTATACAATGTCCAAAAAAACTATATGCCAAATTTTAATTTAAGTTGGATCAGGGTTACTAGGACCCCAGAAACATACTCTCTCCCTCAAAGAGCAGGAGTAAGCAAAGGAAGGCCCAAAGGCTAAATCTAGCCCACCACTTGTTTTTGTAAATAAATTTTTATTGGAACACAACCATGCCCATTTGTTTATGTATTGTCTATGGCAACTTTCATGCTACAAGGCAAAATTAATTAGTTGTGACAGAGCCTGTAGGACCAACAAAGCTTACTAACTGGCCCTTTATAGATACCTTTTGCCGACCCCTATAAATAAATGATATACTTACTGTTTACTTTTAATTTATTTATATTATAAAATGATAATTCTGTCATTTAGGTTTGAAACAAAACAAAATTAATTAAAACAGTGGAAAACAGTATCCTATAAATTGGAGGTTGATCAAAGAATAAGAGTATTGCTGAACTTTAGACTAAGTTAAGTGCTCATTTTAAAATTTCCAAAGTCAAAACCTGTGGTTTCAAGGACATGGGGACAGTTTAGTTCTGAATCTCCCCCATTCTCCCTGGAAAAGAAATGTAAAACAAAAGGAAAGCATGGGGAAAGAGGATTAAGTGAAAGGAAAAGAAAATTACATTTCCAGAGAAATTAGGAGGGTAAAACAAAAATTCCTCACAAACTCCAGATTAGGTATAAATGTACAAAAATCAAGTGAAACCAAGACAGCTAAGCAGAAGCAGCCACAAAAATGCAGAAATGACAATGAGAAACAAGTAGCATAGAGGAAACTAATGGTAGCAGATCTCCTCAAAACTTGCTATACCCATCCCCACAAAAAATAAAACAAAGTAAGGGGGAAGGAGTACCCTAAACATGAGAAGAGCTATAATTAAAACAAATCAACAAAAAAGGCAAGAGTGACTTTTAAAAATATAAGACATGTAAAGAAAATTTACAAAAAACAGGAATCACAAAGCAAAATCGAACTCTCTCCTGTATGCAAGAAATACATTTTTTAAAAAGTGATTCTGAAACACTAAACAACAATGACAATAAAGGGATGGGTGAAGGTATACTAGGAAAAGACTGACCAAAAATAACGGCCATAATGTTAGCAACAGATGAGGAAGAATTCAGGTCAAGAAAACATTAAACAAACAAATCACTTTATAATATTAATACAATTTATAATAAACATAAGTTATTAATATCTATAATAGCAATGTCTATAAAACGTAAATTCCAGAATATATAAGGAGAAATAGGAAAACAGACTAACACTTTAAAATCTTACTTCAACTTTCACAGCAAGATAGATCAAGAACAAAAAATACTAAGTCAGTAAGAGAAGGCCTAAACAACATAATCAATAAAGTCAATTTTATAAATTATATATTATCAAACTCCATAAATTGATATTATTGAATTTATCTTCTTGTCAAGTGCCTATCATATATTTATGAAAACTGAGTCACAAAGAAAGTTTCAATAAATTTAAAAAGTAGAAATAATACCAACATTTCCTGAGCATTATAATAAACCCAAAACTTAATAACAAAATCAGAAAACAAAACTGCCCTTCTACATAGAAAATCTGTAACTTTTGCTTAAAAACTCCTGGGCCCATCTCAAAAGCTGGAATAACTCAGCCACACATGTGCCTCAACATTATCATGAGTCTGTTATGACAATAACATATATAAGCAAGCTTATTCAACGTAGCATTGCTTATTAACCATCACCCTCCAATATGTTCCCATCAATAGCCATTCTCTTCTGATTACTTCTATTTTCTCAGTAATATAAGAACTAAAGTCATCATTTGAGAGTGATGATAGAGAAGAAGTGTTGGAAACTTGAGGAGAAAGGAAAAGGTATGAAATAATCATTCAGGAGAGCTGGAAGAGAGACCAAGCTAGACTAGCAGAAGATCCAGACTTCATTAAGGGCCAACATGACATGAGTAATTATAAACTTATGGCTGGATAAGTACCAGCCATCATTACGGAACAACTTGAGAATGGTAATTATGAAATTTAAAGCTGGGTAGAGTTAGAAGTATGGGCAAAAAGAGTGAAAGATCATAGAAAAACTGATAGGCTCAACAGACTAAAGGCTCCAGTAAGGTCAAAGAATTGTCAGTGTGGGTGCTAGAAACAGTAAGCTGGAGAGATCAGTGGTACTTAAAAAGATATTTCAAATGGAAATTATGGAACTCATTGTACTGGAATAACAAGGTCTAGAAATAACAATGGAGAGGGTGGCTTAAGGAGGATGGAAAACAAAATCTTTTTGGTAGATGAAGACATTGACAGCCCAGGTAGGAGAAGTATTTAAATGCATATCTACATCGTAAAATATTTGCTTCATATATTCTGGACACAGTGACAGTAAGCCAGAATTAAATTCCTCAAGAAATAACAGCCATCTGAGAGCAAAAGATGAGTGCAGAAAGGTGAAATAATAGGTGGTATATTCTGATGACGTAAGAGTCAAATCCAGGCAATTTAAAGGAGAAGAGATTTAGAATAGAGTGAAAATGACAATAAGAAGGGGATATGTAACCCGCTTTCAACCCAGCTGTACTGAGGATATGTAAACAAAAATAGCCATCACTTGAAAGGACTGCCAAGAGAAACAGCAGAATATTTAGAAGGGGAGACTTCCTCTGAGTAAACAAGTACTCTCTTGCTAATGGTGGTCTACAAATGAGTTTTCTCATTAAGACTGCACAAGGACTCGAAATAGTTGTATATATAGTTGTCTGTACACAAAAGAGCCAATAATTTGAGTTCGTAATACTGGCCAGAGCCAGAAAAGAATTATGTTCTTGAATCTGAGTAACCACCATAGGGTATATATTTGTAAACAAACCAAAAACAATAAAAAGGTTATCACTGTTTTGAAATGTTATGAATAATTCAAAAAAAAATTAAGTACCAAAAAAAAAACAAAAAGTAAACATATAGAAAATCACATGTAGATTGCCCTAGTGACCTTCATCTTCACGTAACAGATAATAATCTCTTACAGAAGCCAACAGACTATCCTTGAGAAGCTCTCTTTAAAGAAGTAATACATACGTAACGATACAGCAATAAAATTAGAAGTCCAAAGATAAAATATGAAAAATCCTGAAATCATGAAATGCATAGTAAAGAGATTGGGTTAGTTTCAGTCCTTGGTTCTTAAGTAAAAATCCAAAGAAATAGCACCACCTAGTGGAATTTCACATATTTTTTTTTAAATTCACAAATCTTGGAAAATGTAACTAATATGTAATATTTTCTCTCGGTTAAAAAGCTTAAAAAGTAAAAATCTAACATAATCAAAAAGCTTATATTAAAAATTATTAATTCTCAGCTTATAATTTCAATCTCAAATGACTCACCATTTTGACTAAATTCATATGAAGATTTTATTAAAGATAAAAGCATTCCCAATCAATAAAGAAATTACAATTTTTAAGTAACTCACAGATATGGTATTCCTGTATGCTGCTTGTATAACCATATATTGCAGAATATCCAAATATTATGATCATGACAACATCTCTACTATCCAATTCCATAATATGTGCTGAATGTCCCTCCACAGCATACTGCTGACCATGTCCAAGAATAGTAGGAGTTTTTGTACTCCATGACTGACTATGTATGTTAAAAACCCATAATTCATCTGTGACATTGCCATCATTTGTTTCAATTCTGCCTCCATACATAAAGATGTTTTCCTGTAAATTAAAATACACATATTAATAGACAAAATAATGTTATATCTTAACAACACATATTAATTTAAAATAAAGGCTAAATTAAAACATAAAATTTTAGTAATTGCTCATAACATGCATAAGGCATTGTTCTTATTTGTAAAAAGTAATGAGAACACATGAATAATGACAACTAATGCTTTTATATACAAAAAGGGGGGAAGGAGTAAAGCTTTCAAAAATCTACTTTAAAATATTTTATTCAAAACTATTACATTATGTAGTCAATTAAGTATACTTTTAATTGTGATACATGAAGAGAACACTAAACTACTGCTTTAAGAATGGAAAATGCAATAAGGTAATCAAGAACTTAAAATTTAAGGGTAAGGTAGTCCTATAATAAAGAATAATGTACTCCTCCCATATAACTGAAGAGTAACAAACTAAATAGCTGATTAATATTACTCACAGTCTTTTCAATATTTGAATCATCTGAGCGCCTAGTAGTTACATTTGAATTTTACTGTATATTTGTACTGCTTTGTGCTATTCTCAGTTATTCACTGTTTTCATCGAGTGCTCTTCACCAAAAAGGCATATCACATTTGTGCATCACGTAGAGTACACCTCTGTTACCATTTCTAATGGCTATGAACAGACACCACATGCCTTCAGTTCACGTTTGGTAAATCCTTGCAGAACGTATAAATTATGCAAATAATTTCAAATGCATACGATGGAAATAAGTGGTACTTAAATGATGTAAATTATCATTATTTCAACCAACTAGAACTAGAAGAAAAACTGATAAAAGGCATTTAAGGAAACTGACAGCTAACATTATACTTAACAGTGAAAAACTAGATACATTTCCCTAAGGTCAGAAACAAGGGAAGCATGCTTGCTTTTACCACTTCTATTCAACATTGTACTGGATGTTTTAGCTAAAGTAAAAACTAAAAGCCATCAAGATTCGAAAGGAGAAGTAAAATATTTCTATTTGCAGATGACGTATCCTGTATACAGAAAGTCCTAAAAAAATTTTTTAAAAAAACCACTTAGAACTAATAAATGAATCAGTAATATTACAGAATATAAGATCAATGTACAAAAGTAAATTGCATTTGTATACATTTGCAATGAACAATCCAAAAATAAAATTGGGAAAATAATCACATTGACAAAAGCATCCAAAGGAATAAAATACTTATGAATAAATTTAATAAAGGAAGTCTAAAACTTATACTCTGAAAATTACAAAACATTGTTTAAATAAATTTTTAAAAGATATAAACAAATGAAAAGACATCCCATGTTTATGGGTCTGAAGACTTAACATTGTTAAGATGATAATACTCTCCAAATTGACTGTTAAAAGCATAATACTCTCCAAGTTGATCTACAGATTCAACACAATCTCTATCAAAATCTCAGCTGGCTTCTTTGTAAAGATTGACAAATTGATTCCAAAATTCATGTGAAATTGCAAGGGATGCAGAACATCAAAACAATCTTGTAAAAGAACAAAACTGGAGTACTCACACTTCTCGAAAACTTACTGCAAAGCAAAAATAATCAAGACAGACTGGGGATGGTGGCTCATGACTAATCTCAGCACTTTGAAAGATCAAGGTGAGTAAATCACTTGAAGTCAGGAGTTTGAGACCAACCTGGCCAATATGGTGAGTTGTTTCCACCTTTTGGCTATTATGAATAATGCTACTAACATTATTCATAATAACCTCTACTAAAAATACAAAAAAAAAATAGCTGGGTGTGGTATCAGGGGCCTATAATCCCAGGTACTCAGGAGGCTGAGGCAGGAGAATCGCTTGAACCCAGGAGGCAGAGGCTGCAGTGAGCCTCAATCACACTACCACACTCCAGCCTGGGTGACAGAGCAAGACTCTGTCTCAAAAATAAAAAATAAAATAAAAATAAATAAATTAATCAAGACAGAGTGACACTAAAATAAATCAATGGAATAAAACTGAGAGTCTAGAAATAAACCCATATAGCTATGGCCAGTTGATTTTTGACAAGAGTACCAAGACCATTCAAAGAGAAAAGAATAGATCTTTTCATCAAATCGTGCTAGAAGAACTGGTTAGTGACATACAAAAAAAATAAACTTGCAACCTTACTGGATACTATATACAAAAGTTAAGTCAAAACACGTCAAAGAACTAAATGCAAGAATTAAAACTATAAAACTCTAAGAAGAAAAAAAATGGGTTAAGTCTTTATGACCTGAGATTTGGCAATGAATTCTTAAATATGACACCAAATCACAAGCAATACAAGGAAAAAAGTTAAAGTGGACTTTATCAAAATAAAGCCCATTTTTTTGTGCTTAAAAGATACCATCAAGAAACTGAAAACAGCACACAAAATGGGTGCAAATATTTGCAAGTTATATCCCTGATAAAGGCTTGTATCTAGAACATATAAAGAATTCTTACAACTCAAAAAAATAAAAAAGACAACTTAATTTTAAAATGAGCAAAGGACTTGAATAGACACTGCTCCAAAGGCAATATACAAATGACCAGTAAGCACACAAAAAGATACTCAACATCATTAGTTAATAGGGAAATACAAATCAAAACCACAATAAGATAATACCTTACCCCACTACGATGGCAATAATCAAAAAGGCAGATACTAATAAGTGTTGGCAAGGATGTATAGAAATAGAAACCCTCATACATGGCTGATGGGAATGTAAAATGGTACAGCAACTTTGGAAAACATTCCAGCAGTTCTTCAGAAAGTTAATTTGACACAGTAAGTCCACCCCTATGTATATACCCAGAAGAAATGAAAACATATGTCCAGACAAAATCTTACACAGAAATGTTGTTAGTAGCATTACTCATAATAGCCAAAAGGTGGAAACAACTCAAATGTCCCCAATTGATAAATAAACATGTTATATATCCATACAATGTAAAGTTATTTAGCCATAAAAACGGAATGAAGTACTGATACATTCTACAGCATAGAAAAACCTTGAAAGTATTATGCTAAGTGAAAAATGGCAGCCATAAAATACATAGTATATGATTTTATTTGTATGAAATGTCGAGCATCAACCAATATACAGATACAGAAAGTAGCTTTGTGATTGCTTAAGACTGGGGAAAATGAGTAAGTCTGGGGGGATACCTAAAGAGCAAAAAGTTTCTTTGTGAAGTGATGAAAGTATTCTAAAAGTGATTACACAACTTTGTATTCTTATATAAATCTGCAACAGATGGTTGCACAACTCTGAATATACTAAAAAGCATTGAAGTGTACACTTTAAATGAGTGAATTGTATGGTATATCAATTATATCTCAGTAAAACTGTTACAAAAAGGGAAATAAAAAATAAGACAAGAAAATGTATGTATATGTTTTCATACACAGACTTTTATTTTACTTTTAAAACACACAAATGCATGGATAAAAGGGTGGCAGTTTGTTCTTTATACTACTCCCATGCTTTCCAAATTTTTTAACAACAGCACAGAAAATATATAAATTCATAGTTAAATGGCTTAGCCAAAGGCCACAAAATACATGAATTTTTGTTGATTCAAAATGAAAACCAGTTAAGTGTCCTGTCATTTTAAGCATGCTAAATTTAGAAATCCCACAAATATATAAAAATAACTAATGCCAATGCAATTCCTGTCAAAACCCCAACATTTTTTGTAGAAATAGAAAACTCAACCCTAAAATTCATATAGACTTTCAATGGGCCCTGAATAGCCAAAACAATCTTGAGAAATAAAAACAAAGTAAGAAGTCTCACACTTCTTAACTTCAAAACTTACTACAAAGCTACAGTAATCAAAACAGTATGGTATTGGCATAAAGACAGACATATAGATCAATGGAATAAAATACAGGGTCCAGAAAAAAAAATCCTGATATATATGGTCAAATAACTTTCAGCTAGGGCGCCAAGACCATTTAATGGGAAAAAGACAGAATTTTTAACAAATGATGTTGAGGAAACTGGCTATCCATGTGCAAAGGAATGAAAATGGACCCTTACATCAGACACAACTAACTCAAAAGAGAAAATATAGAAGAAAAGCTTCATGACATTGAATCTAGTAAAGATATCTTGTATATGACACAAAAGCATAGGTAATGAAAGGAAAAACAGATAAATTAAACTACATCAAAATTTAAAATTCTATGCATCAAAGGACACTCTCAACAAAGTGAAAAGTCAGCCCATAAAGGGGGAAAATATCCACAAATCATATTCTGAGAAGGCATTAATACCATAATATATAAAGAGCTCCTACAACACAACAACAAAACAACCCAATTCAAAACTGGCAAAAAGCTTGAATACACATTTCTCCAAAGAAGATATACAAATAGCCAGTAAGCACTTCAAAAGATATTTAACATCATTATTCATTAGAAAAATGCAAATCAAAATCACAGGTCAATTATCAAAAAAACAAAAGCAGAAAATAACAAGTGTTGACGAGGCTATGGACAAATTGGAACCCTTGTGCACTGCTGTTGTAAATATAAAATGCTGCAGCCATAGTGGAAAACACTATGGCAGTGCTAAAAAAAAAAATCAAAAATTAAACACAGAATTACCATATGATTTAGCAATTCCACTTCTGGGTATACACCAAAATAAAAAAAAAGAAAACAGAGACTCAGATAGTTGTAGGCACATACTCATAGAAACATTATTCACAATGGCCAAAAGATGGAAGCAATCTAAGTGCCCATCAACAGATGGATGGATAAACAAAATGTGGTATATATATATATATATATAATGGAATATTTATTCAGCTTTAAAAAGGAAGACCATTGTGACACATGATACAACATGGATGATCTTTGAAGATATTGGGCAAAGGGAAACAAATCAGTCATAAAAGGACAAATAATGTATGATCTCATTTACATGAGGTACCTAGAACAATTAAATTCACAGAGACAGAAAAGTCAATTGGTGATTTCAAGGAGATAAGGTATGAGGGGAATGAAGTTACTGCTTCAGTTACGCAAAATGAAAAATGTTCTGATAAAAAAAAAAGAAAAACGTTCTGATGATAATGGTGGTCATAGTTACACAATAATGACAATGTACTTAATGCCAGTGAACTCTATACTCAAAAATAGTTAAAATGTTAACTTTTATGTTACACATATTTCACCATAATTTTTTAAGTGATTAACCTGATGACTAGATATAAAGCCATGGACAAAAACTCAATCTTCATTTCTTTACATGTCATGTAGGAGATTGTTCTAACATCTATTCTTTTACTAAAATAGTGTTAAAAGTATGTGGTATCTCAAGTGATTATGATCCATATAATCTACTGTTCTCATTAAATGTTTGAATTAAATATCAGATTTAGTATTTTTTACCCTAGGGTAAACTATTAAAAACAAAATCTGTTTAAAATTTAAAAAGCAGGAGCCATACCTGATATAAAGCAAGAGAGTGTCCATATCTCTGGAGAGGTCCCCTTGATAGAGTTCCTACATTCCATATACTGCTTTCTAAATTGTAACTAAAAGCAAGAAAAGAAAATAACTTCATAAGCTAAGATTCATTTTTTTAATTTGCATACGCTTTTGTCCACTTGTATCAAAGTATTCATTAAATTCAAAAAGAATTACAACTAATAAACTCATAATTTCATGTGTCATATTAGAAATTTGTAAAAAAGACTCATTCAAGATATACCTACACTAAATTAGGATTCAACCTCCCAAATGTATAATATACATTAACTTGACTAGAATATTATTATCTAATTGCCTTTAATAATTTCAACCAATTGATTAACCTAAACAATAGTGAGTTCACTGTATTTTTTTAAATTTTTTAAAAGCCAGCTTTCCTTCTTGGAAACAGACGAAATTTCTCTCCATTTGTTTTAGGTATTCATTTTTAATCCTTTTTTTTTCAGTTGGCATGATCCTTATGTAACATTTTTATTGATATATAAGTTGTATATATGGTATACACATATTTTGATATATATATATATACAATGTGTAATGATCAAATCAGGGTAATTATAATATCTATCACCTCAAACATTTATCTCTTGTTTGTGTTGGGAGCATAACATTTCTTCCCTTCTAGTTATTTTGAAATATACAATAAAATGATAACTATAATTTCTCTACTTTACTCTCAAATACTAGAACTTATTCCTTCTAATTTTTTTGGGGGGGTATCCATTAACCAACTTCTCTTCATCCCTTCTCCCTACTTCCCTTCTCATGCTGTGGTAGCCACCATTTTACTCTCCGCCTACATGAAATCAACTTTTATAGCACTAACATTTGAGTGAAGACATAATATACTTGTCTTTCTATGCCTGGCTTATTTCACTTATAATGACTTCCAGTTCCATCCATGTTGCTGCAAATAACAGGATTTCATTTTTGGAAGGGCTGAATAATATTCCACTGTGTGTGTGTGTGTGTGTGTGTGTGTGTGTGTGTGTATGAAAATGTGGTGTGTGTGTGTATATATGTATATATATGTATATATATATATGAAAATGTGGTTGTGTGTATATATATACATACATATATATACACACACACACACACATATATATATACATATATACACACACACACCACATTTTCTTTAACAATTTATCAGTTGATAGACAGAGGTTGATTCCATATTATGGCTCTTATAAATAGTATTGCAATAAACATGAGTGCAGATATCGCTTCGATATACCTATTTCCTTTCTTTTGGCTACATATCTAGCATGGGTTTGCTGGATCATATAGTAATTCTATTTTCAGTTTGAGGAACCTCCACACTGTTTACCGTATGGCTGTACTACTTTACATACCTACACACTTATCTTAGCATTATATAAATTAACCAATAAGCATTTATTTCCTATGCACAAATATAGCTTGCTTACTGATAATTTTTTAAGATTGTATAAAATGAATCCAGTAGTATAGAAGCTTCTATAAAAAATAAATTATTGTTTGATTATGTAACAGAAAAAGAAAATTCATTTTTCTTGTAATACATACGAAAACAGAAAACAGAAGCTCTAAACTATGGATCTCAAATGCTTATACTCTATACTCAAATCTCCTTCATTTGCTAAAATACACAAAAGAAAGCATCCAGCCAAGAAATAGGACCCAATTTTAAGTTAAGAAGCTTGCTAACAATTGTTGCCTCCCCACTTCTCTTTCTTTCTCCATATATTAGGAAAGGCAAGAAAGTGCCAAAGCGTGCCTTTGCAAGAAAGATAAGGGTTACCAAATTTGTCTGCAGCATTGTTTAACTTATTTCCTACCTTGTATTGTAAGATAAATGTGTATGATACAAATGAAGAAATATAATCAATCAGAACATAACTTCTACAGATTCACACTAGTCTATGCATCTACCAGTATCTGCAGCCAACACACTGCTTTCCAAGTTACCATAAATTAGAGCTGTATAAACTATTTCTGTAAATAGCCAGAAGTAAACAGACTTTGTGGGCCACAAGGGTCTCACATATACTTCTTCATTTTTTTTACAGGCCATTAAGCGTGCAAAATCCAGGCCAGGCACAGTGGCTCACATCTGATATTGCAGCACTTTGGGAAGCTGAGGCGGAAGGATCACTTAAGCACTGGAGTTACAGACTAGCCAGGGTAATATAGGGAGACGCTGCCTCTACAAAAAATTTAAAAATTAGCCAGTCATGGTGGGGCGTCCCTGTAATCCCAGCTACTCAGGAGGCTGAGGTGGGAGGATAGCCTGAGCCCAGGAGATGAAGGCTGTAGTGAGCCATGATCATGCCACTGCACTCCAGCCTGGGTGATGCAGAGCAAGACCCTGTCTCAAATAAAAGAAAAAAGTGAAAACTAAAAATGCTAAGAAAAAATTCTTAGTTCCCAGGCCCTGCGCCCCTTCTCTGAAGTTTGATGAGCCCAAGAATAACAAGTGATTGCACTTCCTTGTGCACGAGCTCTCTTTCCTACATCACCATGTTTTGTCTTACTAGATCTTTGCCATCAGCACACAAACACGGTGTTATAAACCATTAATAATAAAAGAAAAATCTCTTGACCACACTCTCCCTTAAGCTACTCCCCTATTTCTTTATCACTCCCATCCCCACCCCACTTTCCATTCTCTCTTTAACTCCAGACATGCTTTTAACCCCACCACTCCAGTAAAATTGCTTTTGTTAAGGTCAATTTCTTCATGCAAAATGCATGACCAGTTTCCAGTCTTCATTTTCCTTGACCTGGATAATCATCCAAATTTGACATTATTAATCACTCCTTAATCCTCATATACAGTCTTTCCTTTCCTTTGACGATACTGTACTCCAAGTTTTCCTATCTCACCAGTCATTCTTTTTCAGTCTCCTCTGATGGCTTCTCCTGGTCTCCCCAACTTCTTAGTGATATGGTGCCTCAGGCTGTTTTTGGTCCTTTTCTCTACCTAGAATGCATTCCCTTGATAATCTCATCTTAACTTCTGTTTCTACTCATCCTCCTAATCCCTAGTATATCATGAATAAACAGCCGTGCTTACACTTTTAAAGTATGGATCAACACATGCTCAAAACCCTCCCTGTAGGGTTCGTTCCCTAGTGAGGTCCCTCGGAATTGGACCTCGCCATACGGTGAGCTTGAGCCCGGACACAGTTTCCCGTCGAGCTATGGGAAAGCCGGAACTGCAATTAAAAGATATATGAAAATAACTTTACTAAGACAATGATATGATGTCTATGTGGTCTGAGGAGACACTGTGTCTGTTCTCTGTTTTGCTAAGAAAGAGGTGTTTGTGTTAAAAAGCTATTTTCTGTTCCTGTTTTTTATGACTTTGTTTACCCACTATTGTGAGGTCCTATGCTTGTTCTTGATAATAGGTTTACTGCCTCTCTGGTGCCTTGTATAGGATCATCAACATTTTAACTATAGGTCTCCCCTCCCGGATAATGACAACAATCTGCATGTCTTTAGGGTACCTGATTGTGTTTCTGGTTTTGCCATTTTTCTTATCTGCTACCTGAGTTTGTATCCCGAGAATTTTCTGTTCCCTTTCATGTATAAGACTATGGTATTTGTTTCTGTAATTACTATTGGCAAAAAGTATATATACTAACCACGTGCAAAATAAAGTTGCTGTTTAAGCATTGCTGTTCAAGTATTGCTTATTCAGCCCTCCAGACCCCGCTTTCTGTCTACCTTTTCTTCCGCGCACTCCCCTATTCAGGTTAGGACCCTCTTGCTGGCCAAGAGTCCCCGGCAGACGTGCCAGCCTCTCGGGAACCCAGACCTCCCATGACTTCCAAAAGATCTACAACATCCTGCATGCTTTCTCCTCTGTTATCACTCTAACGTAATGTATCGCTCTCATATATTCCATGCAAATTGCATGGGCCTGATCGTTGCTCCTCAAACACCTCATGGAGTTCCTATCTCAAGTCTTTGATCTAGCTCTTTTCTGTGCCTACAAATAACTGCAATCCCTGATCTCCTTCAAGTTTTTGCTCAGTTCTCACCTTTCTTATGAAGCCCACCTTGACTATTACATTTATAATTGCAACTCCCTCTTCATTGGCACTCCTGATTTACTTACCCCTACTATCTATCTATATCCTTCCATCCATCTATGTCTCTATATGTATATATTTTTATATCTATAATTTACTTTGGTAATTATGTATTTTTTTGTCATTCCCAGCCTTTCCTAACTTTACGAAGACAGGGGCGTTTTTTATATCCAATGATATATCCCAAGCACCAAGCACATAGTGTTTTCTAAAGTTTTCTATCCTCATGAATACGTTAATTTTCATTAATGTTAATGTATGTATATTCTGTAAAAGTCTCTTTCTAATTTAATAGACACTAACGCAGAGCTTTTATATTTACTGAACAATTTTGTCTTAAAATGTAACATTTACACCCCAAATAAATTCCACTCTAGAAGATGATTAAATCAAGTTATGACTGATCTATCTCTTCTCAAAGCTGTTTAAATATCCTTACCTACAACTGAACTATATTCATAACAATGAAAAATATTCTAAACCTGTGAAGCAATACAATTATTCTACTCTGATACCTCATTTGTTTATATAAACAAATCTATATAAACACTGTAACCAAAATACCCAGATTTCAGACAAAAAAAAAGTTAGTTTAAATAGTTCATCTGGTTCCAATGGGAATTATACAAATTTAGAAGACTATCAAATAATATTCATAATTTAATTTTCAATACGCTACTTATCTCGCAAAGAACACAAACTTAAAATTAACAAACTTCCTTGTTGACATTTTTGCTCTTTATCTTCATAAGCCCAACCTTGGAAATACCACAATTTAATTCAAAGTTCAAATCTACTTTCACAGACTTTTCATTTTCTTTAAACACAGTTAATTTCCTTTTAATTTTCTCATTTCAATATCATTATTTCTTCCGGTTTTTTTCATATCTTAACAATCCAACCAACTCTCTTTCAAATCATCCTACTATATTTTAGTCTTCCTATGTTACAGAATTCTAATTTGTCACTTAAATACTTACCTAAAACTCTCCCTCCTTCTCTCCAGTTTATTCGATTTTCTAATTTAATTCCAGTCACATTCAATCATAGTTTCAAAGCAATCTCCTCTTAGAGAATTTTTGAAATCTTCATAATTATGAAGGCTAATATATTCAGTGGTTAGGATTGGCAGACAAAATACAAGATACCCAGCTAAATTTGAATTCAGATAAACAACAAACAATTTTTTGTTAAGACATGACCCATGTAAAATGTGTAAAAAAACAAAAATACATTTATAGCAACGGGCCTTCTTATTCTAAAAATGTTTTTTATTTGAAATTCAAATTTAATGGGGTATATTGTATATTTATCTGCTAAATCTAGCAATTCTATTCGGTACACACCATTATGGTATACTGTCCAGGACAAGTTCTGATTGTTTAATGTCCAAACTGTACCAGTTATTACATAATATGAACACCATCCCTGGAAACAACATTGAAAATCAAATGATTCTTCTAGCTATTTCCTTTTTTATTCCCTTACTAAACAGTTCATAAAATACAATCATCAGCTGAAAAAGAAATCAGATAAAGCTGCCATCCATATGATCCCCTTATCCAATCATGCAGAGAACAATCTCTATTGAGCCAACAGTAAATCAGTCATCTCTCTCATAATACTAGCACTGTTCTCCCAATGAAAGTACATACAAAGTAAAGTTCAGGTAAATTAATATTTACAGAACAAATTAAAAGGATTTTTACATATGTGAGTATACTTAATTAAAAAAAAATAAAAGGTGGCATGATTCATTATATCCATTATAGGCAAGGCCTGCCTATATTTGAAGTTAATATTTTCTTACTTAGAATTTATTAAAAACACTCTAGAGAGGTAATAAATTTTCTACATGAAACAAACTTGCATGTACAATGACAAATCTTTAGCTATGGACATGAGTTCATATATTCACAAATCAATCTCATTAGCAAATAGATACTATCACAAAAATAAGCAATTTTACATTCAGATAACAATTTTTAAAAAGACATCTTGGATAAAAATTCAGCTTAAAAAATAGCGAGAATCTGAAAATAAATACTTACTTTAGGACCATTTGAAAAGAACTGTAGTTAAAAGTATATCCACCAATCACCCACATAAACTTCCCATGTAAAATTGCTTTATGCGAAGCCCGACCTACAGAAGGACTGAAGGGTTTAACATTTGGCAGAATCCAATAAGACTCAGTAGAGGGAACATTCAAAGAACAATCAGGACCTATTAAAAAAAAAAAAAATCAAACAACATACTAGATTAAACAAAGCCCTCAGATTATATAAATACAATATATGGATTAAGAGAATTTAAGAATTCAATGTTTATCACATTCACAAATGTAACATATATATAAAATAAATTATCTGAAATATAACTTACAAGAATACTTGTAACAGTAAATGTAATGCCTAGAGGCAAAAAAAAGTCATATACTCACAATCAGACTTGAATGTTCAAATTATTTAAAGAATTATTATAATAATATAAAATGTCAGATTTACTTTGTATGCTACAAGAGTATCAAAATAGAAAACAATGTACTCAAATCTCCATTCCATCACTTACTAGCAATGTGACCTTAGGCAAGTATGTTTACCTCTTTCATCATCAAGCTTCCATCTACAGAAATGAAAATAACAATCTACCCCCAGGGTTATAATAAATATTTCTTTTTTATAAATAGTGGAAGTAAAGCATTTAAAAATTAAAGTTTAAAAATTATAAACTATTAAACAAATATAAAAACAAAAATTACATTTTTCTTAGCATTATTTTAAGAACAACCAAAGTTCGCTTCAATAGTCCTCAAAAAGAAAAAAAATATATTATGCATCATAAAATAAAAATCATTAAATTAGTGCAGAATAATTTCAAATACTGTAAAGTTGAAAACACAGACTTTTCCTATCCATATTCATGACGTTACTCATAAGTCTTGGTTTCCTCATCAGTGTTTCTCAAACATAATAGAAGGAATCTTCCTAAAGGGAATATATTTTCATAAAACTTTAAGGTTCCCAAATTATTTTAATTTTGATTAAACTAAAAAATTATCAAATACTAGACATAAACTCCTTATTCTTAAATGTCTTTCATAAGCATAAAACCAACATAGATTTATAAATTATATATAAACAAATTTATAAAACTAATATTTACTGAATATAAATGATGTTGTTTTGCTTAAAGTAAATAATTGGTCCCAATTTAAAAATGATACTAATTCTCACAATGTCTTTTTTACATAATTTTAGCATATCTACATTATTTTGACAACATAACTCTCCCATCATTTTTCTTCCACCCACTTTTTACAAATCTTTAAATTCATACACTATGGCATATAATCATTTACCCTTCATTTGTTAGAAAAGTATTAGTACACCTCGGTTGTATTGTTTTCAGCCTACAATAATTAAAGGGATACTAGTTAGTCCCAACTTTAAATTGTCAACACAAACGTTGGCATTGCAATACAGTGGCATTTCTCAAGTATGAGATCAGGCAGTTAATCTTCAATTTGCTTATATCAAAAAGTTTTAGATTATCATGTAATAACAAAATTTTAAAACTTCCAAGTAGAGTCTGCTTTAAGAAATATTGGCCCATATAGTTTTCATCTCTTCATTTGTTCACTCACCCATGTATTAATTCATTCACCTTTTTCAATGCTTACATTGTATGGGTCTGTATTTTTCAGGTACAAACTAGGAAGTATCACAGATTATCTCTTTGATAATGAGAATATTTTAAATCAGCTATAGAAAACTATTATTTCTGAGTGAGATAATACTGTGAACTATTCCTTAGTAATCAGAGATATTAAAGAAACTACTTTTTAAATTTTTTTTAACTACAGTAACTTGGAAATCATTTAATAGTTTTATTAAAACATAGCCATAGTCATTCAGTTAAGTATTTTCTATGGCTGCTTTAGCAGAGTGGCCGCAACAGAACCACGTAACATGCAAAGTCAAAAATATTTAGTACCTGGCCTTTTACAGAAAAGTTTGCCAACCTCTAATTTAACTGAAGACACATGAAACCACATACAAATTACATGTAATGCAACTACTGATATAAATTTTGTATCTATTTTCATAAAAGCGAAATATAGATTTTAACATGTCAGTCAATTATACCAAAGCAAATAGAGCAAAATGTTAATAGGTGAATCTTGGAAAAGGGCATTCAGATAATCTTTGTACTATTCTTATATAATAACTTTTCTAAAACTTTAAAATTATTTCTAAATAAAACATTAAAAACAGACCACTCAAAGGCACAGAGTTGAAAGCAGTCAAGTAACATATGGATATTACATGGAAAAGAGTTTGACAGAGAACAGTGGCATGAAAAGAGCTTGAAAATTGGGTATATTTTTAAATCACTAATATATTTATCAAATCTGCATTATAGCAAAATATTCCAGAGCAAGTTTCCACTAGACTGAATAATGGTCCCCAGAGTTATCCAGGTCTTAATCACCTGAAGCTTTGGATTTTACCTTATGGCAAAAGGAACTTTACGGATGTATTAAATTAACGATTATGAAATTTTCGAGAGATTATCATGGATTATCTAAATTGGCTCTAAATATAAGTACAGGTGTCCTTTTAAGAGAGGTAGATTTGACTGCAGAAGAAACCAATGTGACCATCAAAGCAAGATGCCACCTCCTGGATTTGAAGATAGAGGAAGAGGCAAGGAGGCAAAGAATGCAGGGAATATAGGTCCAGGAGCTGCAACTGTTGCACAGGCAACAAAAATAAAAATAGGCAAATGAGACTATATCCAACTGAAAAGCTTCTGCACAACAAAAGAAACAATCCACAAAGTGAACAACCAACTTGAGGGATGGGATAAAATATTTAAAAACTATGTTACTGACAGGGACCTAAAATCTAGGATATACAAGGAACTCAAACAACTGAACAGTAAACAAATAAACCTATTTAAAAGTGGGTAAAGATCATGAAGTAATTTAACAAAAGAAGACTTACAAATGGCCAGCAGGTACATGAAAAATAGTTTAACATCACCAACCATCAGGGAATTTGCAAATCAAAACCACAATGAGATATCATCTTAGAATAATAATTATTAAAAAGACTAAAAATAACAGATGCTGGCAAGGATTCAGAGAAAAGGGAACTCTTAATACAGTGTTGGTGGGGATGTAAATTAGTATAGCCACTATGGTAAACAGTATGGAAATTTCTCAAAACACTTAAAACAGAACTATCATATGATCCACTACTGGGTATTTATCCAAAGAAGACAAAATCACTATAAAAGAGAGATACCTGTACTCGCATATTTATTGAAGCACTATTCACAATAGCAAAGATATGGAATTAACCTAAGTGTCCATCAACAGACAAAGGGATGATGAAAATATAGTGTATATACATAATGGAATGCTATTCAGCTATAAAAAACAAAAAAAAAAAAGGAATGAAATCATGTCATTTGTAGCTACATGGATGGAATTGGAGGTCATTATTAAGTGTAATAAGCCAGCCACAAAAGACAAATATCGTAAGTTCTCACTCACATGTGAGAGTTAAGAGAGTTGATCTCATGGAGGTATAGAATGGAATGATACACACCAGAGGTTGGAAAGGATATGTGGGTGTGGGTAGGTGGAGAGGATAGACCTATTGGCTAATGGATTCAAACATATAGTTAGAAAATATAATATTCAATTGCAGTGTAGGGTAACCATAGTTGGCAACAATGTATTGTATGTTTCTAAGTAGCTAGAAAAGAGCACCTGAAATGCTCACAACACAGAAATGACAAATACTCAAAGTGAAGAATACCCCAAATACCCAGATTTCATCATTAAATATTCTACACAGATAACAAATACTTACATATACCCCATAATATGTAAAATATTATGTATCAATAAAAATAAGTAAAATATGTATAAATAAAAATAAAATAAGTAAAACATTATGTATCAATAAAAATTAAATATGTAAAAGGTATATCTAAGCAAAAAATAATCTTACTCCAAGATTTTAGAGTTTTTGATGCAGCTTTGGCTCATACTCTTAATTTATATTTAATCTATACTATCATGAAAAAACATTTATTTTACTGTTAAGGTGGTACATGTTTAAAGAGCCAAACTATATTTATTTTCTTTTTGCAGCTTTCAATTGAACACATTAAATATATATTGCTAACTTTGAACTATATCAAATGCAGATTGTTTAGCTGCATTTCTATTGCTGTAGATGTAATTTTGAGTATTTTAAAGAGGTCCAATAACCAGAAAAAAAATATGTACTCTAATAGTATTTCTAAGGTAATATTTCAGCTAGTTGTCTTACATATGAATCACAGAACTTAATTTGGCTAGCTTAAGGAAAAACAGGAATGTATTGAAAAAATATGAAGAAATTCAGAGAGTTTTTCAAAGAGAGAAAAATGAAGCTTAGAATAGACAAGTACCTGGATTTTTCATCCCAGCAAGACCAAACTACATTAGCAAAAAGCTATTTCCCAAAAGAAACTGGATTGTTAATAAAAAGGGGAAAACATGCTAGGAAGAAAGATTTTTAAGAGCAAGAGTGGTATATGTAGCTTATTGTAATCATTCCAGAAACAGTCTTATGATTTAGTGTGTACTGAATCTGAAGTTCTCCAATAAAAGTCAAAATAAGATTTCACTGCAAGAGTTCTATCTTCTAACATTATTAGAAAAATGTAATTTTGTTACAGTATCCAAAGTATTCTACAAATGTTCTAGACCCATAAAACCAATCTCCAAAGGCCAGGTATTAACTTTTGTATATTTTAAATATCCACAACTATTCTGACAATATGTTAATTTCATAAAACAATGAATTGTGTGAGTGGTAACCATTATACTAGATCTGTTCCAAGAATACTTGGTTCTCACAGTTTAGGTCCATGATGCTATTGTAGCATGGAAACAAACTGTCCTCTTGTTTAAAAGATCGATGGCTTCCAATTTACTGTTTTTGGGCTGTGGAAGGCTTAAAACAAAGTTGTACATGGAATCTCAATATGTAAAAGATTGCAAAGTGATGACACTATGGTTGAGGCAGAAAAGAGTCACTTATCTTCCATTCTACCCCAACCCATCTCTTTAAATAACCTCTGCAGCACACATTTTGAAAACTGTTGGTATTATCAAAATAAGTATGCTTAGAAAAGATTAACTTCAAAAAATGTCTACTTATTAAAAAGGAAACTGCTACTATAATGTCAGCCTGTCAAGTATATACAGCAAGACACTTAGTATTTCAATTTACTTTGATCAAGTTATCATCCCAAGACTCAGACAAGGGAAAAGAATCTCTTTGTACAAATAATGAAATTTACAACCAGACAGTTAATTGACTTTCCCAAGATAACTTTAATTGTGAATAGAAAAGAGCCCCTCCATACATTTAACATTAAGAAATATTCATTCTAAGAATTCTCATAGGCCGGGCACAGTGGCTCACATCTGTAATCCTAGCACTTTGGGGAGGCTGAGGTGGGCAGATCATGAGATCAGGAGTTTGAGACCAGCCTGACCAACAGAGTGAAACCTCATCTCTACTAAAAATACAAAATATTATATGGGCATGGTGGCAGACATCTGTAATCCCAGGTACTTGGGAGGCTGAGGCAGGAGAATCACTGGAACCTGAGAGGCAAAGGTTGCAGTGAGCCAAGATGGCGCCACTGCACTCTAGTCCGGGTGACAGTGCGAGACTCTATCTCAAAAAAAAAAAGAGAATTTTCATATTATGGTCTGAATGTTTGTGTTCTTTCAAAATGATTAAATTCCCAATGTGATGGTATTAGCAGGTGGGGCTTTGGGCAGGTAATTCAGATAAGGTTATCAGGGTAGGGTCCTCATGGTAAGATGAATGTCTTATGAAGAGAGACCAGAAAACCTGCTCACTCTCTCCAGCTCTCACATGTTCACTCTCTCTCTTGCTCTCTCTCTCTCTCCCCCTCTCTCTCTGGCTCTCTCTTGCTCTTGCTCTCTTGCTCTCTCATCAAATTTCATCAATGGTTTCCAATTTAATACTTAAGCCAACCACCTCCAAATTTATATCTACAGTACAGATCTCTCTCATCAATTTCCAGACCCATATATCCAACTGCCTCTCACTATCTCCTTTTGGATGTTTCAAAGACATCTCTAACTTGACATACCATAACCAAATATTCTTCCTAAAATCTTCCTCATATCAGTTGATGACAACTCTGTCTTTACATTTACTCAAGCCAAAAATCTTAGTCATCTTTGTCTCTTCTTTCCCTCACCCCCTACATCTAGACCATCAGCAAATCCTATTAATCTTGCATTAAAGTCACATTTAGTATTCAAGCAATTGTCACCACCTCTGGTGGTACCAACCTCTCTAAGCTACCATCCTCTCTAAGCTACCAACTTAATTGGTACCAACCTCTCTAAGCTACCATCATCATCATCTCTCACCTAGATTATAGCAGTAGCCTCTAAACTGGAACACTGCTACTACAGTCTATTCTCAGGTAAAAACCAATAGGAGCTTTATAAAACGAGGCCATATAATGTTAATCTTCTGCTCAAAATCCTTCAATGGCTTCCTCATTTCACTAAGGTAAGAATCAAAATCCTTATAATGCCCTACAAGGCTAAGAATATTTTGCTGATATAGCTCCATCCTTCATGTATCTCCATCACCTCCAGCAACCCCTTAACTCCACATCCCCAACCATCTCCCTTGTTGTGTAACTTCTCTGAGTGCACATCTGACTAATCTCCCCCTCCTCAGTAATTCAATTCCAGCCACAACGGCCTTTTTACTGGTCCTCATACACACCTGGCTTGCTTCTGCCTTAGGGTCTTTGAACTGACTGTTCTCTCTGCCTAGAATGTTCTTCTCCTAGATATCTATATGGTTGAACTCTCTCCCTTACTTAAAGTCTTTTCTCATATGTAATCTTCGCAATAAAACTTTAGCATATCATCATATTTTAAATGTAACCCCCAGATCTTTCTATCCCCTCTTCCTCTGTTCTACTTTTATTTTTCCATTGTACTTATCACCTTCTAACATACTATATAATTTATATTTATTACTTAGGGTCTGTCTCTCCTAGCTTGAATGTAAGTTCAATGAGGATCTTTGTCTTCTTTGTTTCATGATGTTTCCCAAGGACCTAGCAGTGCCTAGCACTTAACAGAAGCTCAAAAAAAATTACATTAATAAATGAAAAAATAAATAAATGAATTCAAGAAAAAGGTGAAAAATGGCTGTCATATATATACATATATATATATATATATTAATGCTACTTTTTAAACAGTTAACTTTCTTAGTAGATTAAGAGTAAAAATTTTATTGGCGCTTACAAAAAAGTCAGATCTGCTGTTTTTGCTAAGTGGGAAGAATTTAATGGAATTAAATGCCTTACCTGTCACTTCTCCCTCCTCAAAGTTAAAACAGAGAGGAAATAGATTGATCGTGTTCATTAAATGTAAGCTACTTTGTGAATTTCTTCAAGGCAACCTATATTCTCATTTGTACTTATATAGTATCCTAAAATAACTAAAAATGTCCCTATATGTTATATTACTAACCCAGATAAAATACTTCAGATAAAATATTTATGAGTTTGAGTTGAAAGATTTTACATTTTTCGAAGTCAAACAAAACTGCCAGAGTTTAAGTGCATTTCTGGTAGTCAACACTGCCACCCAATGGCAAATGTTAAAATCTTTGGAACTGGGTAACAGGCAGAGGTTGGAACAATTTGGGGGGCTCAGAAGAAGACAGAAAAATGTGGGAAAGTGGAGAACTCCCTAGTGACCTGAATGACATCGACAAAAATGCTGATAATGATATGGACTATGAAATCCAGGCTGAGGTGGTCTCAGATTGAGATGAGGAACAACCTGTTGGGAAATGGAGCAAAGGTGACTCTTGTTATGTTTTAGCAAAGAGACTGGTGGCATTTCCCCCTGCCCTAGAGATTTGTGGAACTTTGAACTTGAGAGAGATGATTTAGGGTATCTGGTGCAAGAAATTTCTAAGCAGCAAAGCATTCAAGAGGTGACTTGGCTGCTATTAAAGGCATTCAGTTTTAAAAGGGAAACACAACATAAAAGTTTGGAAAATGTGCAGCCTGACAATGCGATAGAAAAGAAAATCCCATTTTCTGAGGAGAAAGCTGGCTGCAGAAATTTGCATAAGTAATGAGAAGCCCAATGTTAATCACCAAGACAATGGGGAAGATGTTTCCAGGGCATGCCAGAGGTCTTCACAGCAGCCCCTCCTATCACATGCCCAGAGGCCTACAAGTAAAAGATGGCTTCCTGGGTCAGGCCCAGGGCCCCCCTTCTGTGCAGACTAGAGACTTGGTACCCTGTGTTCCAGCCATTCCAGCAATGGCTAAAAAGGGACAAAGCACAGCTCTGGCTGTTGCTTCAGAGGGTGGAAGCCCCAGGCCTTGGCAGCTTCCACATGGTGTTGAGCCTACAGGTGCACAGAAGTCAAGAACTGAGGTTTGGGAACCTCTGCCTAAATTTCAGAGGATGTTTGGAAATGCCTGGATACCCAGGCAGAAGTTTGCTGCAGGGGCAGGGCCCTCATGGAGAACCTCTGCTAGGGCAATGCGGAAGAGCTGGAGATCCACAGAGACCCCTTACTAGGTCACCACCTAGTGAAGCTGTGAGAAGAGGGCGATGGTCCTCCAGACCCCAGAATGATTGATCAACCAACAACTTGCACTGTGTGCCTAGAAAAGCCAAATATACACTCAAAGTCAGCCTGTGAAAGCAGCTGGGAAAGGGGCTATACTCTGCAAAGCTACAGGAGAGGAGCTGCCCAAGACCATGGGAACCCACCTCTTGCACCAGCATGACCCGGATGTGAGACCTGGAGTCAAAGGAGATCATTTTGGAGCTTTAAGATTTGACTGCCCTGCTGATTTCAGACTTGCATGGCGCCTGCAGCCCCTTTGCTTTAGCCGGTTTCTCCTATTTGGAATGGCTGTATTTACCTAATGGCTGTTCCATTGTTATTTAGGAAGTAACTAATGTGCTTTTGATTTTACTCATAGGCAGAAGGGACTTGTCTTGTCTCAGATGAAACTTGGGACTTTAGAGTTAATGCTGAAATTAGTTACGACTTTGGGGGACTTGGGAAGGCATAATTGGTTTTGAAATGTGAGGACATGAGATTTGGGAGGGGTCAGGGATGGAATGATATGGTTTGGCTGTGTCCCCACCCAAATCTCTTCTTGAATTCCCATGTGCTGTGGGAGGGACCCAGTAGGAGGTAACTGAATCACAGGGGCAGGTCTTTCTCATGCTGTTCTCATGATAGCAAATAAGTCTCACAAGATCTGATGGTTTTAAAAAGGGGAGTTTCCTGTACAACCTCTCTTCTCGTCTGCTGCCATGCAAGACATGCCTTCCACCTTCTGCCATGATTGTGAGGCCTCCCCAGCCATGTGAAACTGTAAGTCCATTAAACCTCTTTCTTTTGTAAATTGCCCAGTCTCAGATATATCTTAATCAACAGCATGAAAATGGACTAATACAGTATCATAGCTATTACAGCTGCAAGGGAGCATGAGAAATGTGGTATGTAGCTAGAAGACCATGTGCTGAGCTAAACGAGAATTCTATTACTAAAATGAATGGAGGAATGAATGCTGGGAGATAGTGGTCTCTGTCTCTGCATACTTTTCAATAACTGACTTTTCTGCTCAAGTAAGCCAGGATTGTTTCTGTTGCTTTCAACCAAAGACTTCCCATCATTCAGATTTTTTAAACTTATAGAAAATAGAGAAACATGCAGCTACTCTGACTAAGGGAGTTGGTGGGAAGAACATCATACCTTAGAGTCTACTTTGAAAATTACTGTTCTGTATTCTTTACACATGAACATGAATTCAATTTGTTCTACCTTCCTTATGATGTCTTTTAAAAATTGCTCTTCTATCCCAATGTTTGGAAGTCATTTTAAGAGATCAGTGCTTTTCAAAGTTGCCTCTTTCCCTCAGGTGACTTATTAAAATTTAAACAAATTTTACAGAAGCAACCAAGATGTCCTTCAGTAAGTGAATGGATAAACAAATTGTGGTGCATCCATACAATGGAATATTATTTGGTGCTGGAAAGGAATTAGCTATCAAGCCATAAAAAGATATGGAGGAAACTTAAATGTATATCGTCAAGTCAAAAAAGCCAGTCATAAAAAGCTACATACTGTTTGATTACAACTATATGATATTTGGGAAAAGGCAAAACTAGGAAGACAATGAAAAGAGCAGTCATTGGCAGGGCTAGGGGGAGGAAAGAATGAATAGGCAGAGCATAGGGGATTTTTAGGTTAAAAAAACTATTCTGTTGATACTATAATGGGAGATACATGTCATGATACATTTGTCCAAACCCACAGAATGCCCAACACTGACAGTGAAGCCTAATGTAAACTATGACTTTGGTTGATAATGATGTTTCAGTGTGAGCTCATCAACTGTAACAAATCTCCCACTCTGGTGGAAGATATTGATAATGAGAGAAGCTGTGTATGTTTTGGGGCAGGAGGTAAATGGGAATTCTCTGTACCTTCCGCTCCATTTTCCTGTGAACCTAAAACTACTCTTAAAAATGAAGTCTATTTTTTTTATTTTACTGTCATAGAAGCAGATGAGTCTACGCAAGTCCCTATAGTTTTGGTCATACATTTAAGATGTATATATAATTATCTTTGACAACTATACACTGTGATAAAATTAAATATTATACAATAAACTTGTGTACCCTCAAGTAGTCCCAATTACTTGAACAGCCAAGACAGGAGGATTACTGGAGCCCAGGAGTTTGAGACCAGCCTGAGCAATATAGAAAGACTTCATCTCTACAAAAAAAAAATTTAATTGGTTGGGCATGGTGGTGTGCAACTTGTGGTGCCAGCTACTCAGTAGGCTGAAGTGGGAGGATCATTTGAGCATGGAAGGTCAAAGCTGCAATGGGCTGTGATCATGACACTGCACTCTAGCCTGAGCCACAGTGAGATCCTATCTCAAAGAAAGGAAACACTAAAGAAAACAATGACACACAAAGAGCAGGTAGGGTAAGCAAAAGAGAAATGTTAGGAAGGAACTCAAGACTTAACATAAAGCTAGGTTTTTCCTCTGTGTTATGTTATTAAAACCCAAGTTTCTAGAGGGTAACACTCATTTTTTAAAAATATACATTAGCATAGAGCCAAACAGAATAAGTAAAGTCAACCAACAACAAAAAATAAAATATAATGAAGGTAACAACAATCTGTTACTCTAACCTAAATAATCCAGTTCCAAATAACAACTTGCATAAAACAAAATCAGATTTTGAATCTCATAAAGATTGCTTCAGCAGCCCATATTTTCAAATGTCTCTCATTCTTTGATCATTCCCCATTTGTCCTAGAAGCAAATCTATCTCTTCTTCTTACCTCACTGATTCTTTCCCATTCAATATATCTGAAATAAAAACATTTTCCCCTATATGACCTTGCTCATAATCTCACCTACTTTGGGGCTATGCTTCTTTAAATAGAGAATCAGGATCAGGTTTGAGGCACAAAGTAATCAGTCTGCACATCATTTTTCTTGAAAACACCACACTATCTAATTTACAAGCCCTCTACCCTCAAACACATCAATTCAGAAATCATTTCCTTAATTATTAAGAAAATTGCATAAAAATTTGTCTTATTTCTGTATTTTATACTTTACAAAGCACTTTCACACTTTTCTCCATATAAAATGTATGTCACACACAGACATACATTTCTTAGACTATTGATATTGTAACTTTGCATTAAAAGTGAATATACCCAATATTTGCTTCCCCATTTCCATTTGCTTATAGACATACTAGATTCAGGGGTTTTTATGATTTGGGACATTACTGATGAGAATAATAGGATATGAAAAGGCCAAAAAACAAAGGCCAGAAAAAACTCAGAATACTTTGAATCAGATCTATATTACAACACTCCCACAAAATAAAGCATTTGAAGGAAGGACTAATGAAAATAAGTAAAAAACATTAAAAGGGACAGAGTTGTTCACAGAGAATGACATACAAATGTATTCCTCATTTGCTTTTAAGACTACTGAAATGAGATGGAGACTAATAGCAGTTGAAGAACAGTTTGAAAAACACTGTGTGTATGAGCTATACTTCTTTTTTCTCAGGCCTCAAATTAAATATAACATGGATATACCATTGTCTCTATAGAAAAGATAGTTATTTTAGTTTCACGACAGAAATGAACATAAAATTACATCTCAAAGCACTCTTGGGGAGAAGAAAAGTCACAAATGATAAGAGTCACTTAAAATACCTGTCCCTATAATTAAAGAACATTTAGAAATTTGTATCTGTCAATATACAAATTTGTAATTTAATTGGTAATCAAATTTGATTTAATAAGAAATCATAGATCTTTTGTGCAGTTGACATACCTAATATTTTTTAATGAGCTAACATGAGCTTAAGACAGGCATAATTTATACAAAGGCTGAAATAATTCCCGTAAGTAAATACTCAACAACATTTTTTTGAAAACGTCATCTCAGGAATAATACATACAAGTACATGAAGAGCATATTCTCTTTGGTTTTTAACTTAGAAACTATTGCTACTATTTGTTACACTGCATTATAATAACACATAATCAAGTACCTTCAGGTTATATAATTATTGAATCAAATTTTCCTCTTTCAATAGGATTAATATGTTGGCACAAAGAAAGATCTTCAATGTAAATATAACTAGCAAAAAGTAAGTTCTAGGTGGGTGGGTGTATGTATAACTAAGCCTATCTCTTAATTTCATAATGACAATATTTATTATTTTATACCCAGATAAGTAAGCCAAAATTCTTCAGTGTAATCTAAACTTAATCTTTGATGATAGATATTTATAAAAATTACTTAGAAATCCTTTCCTAGGAATCTGACTTTTGCAATAGGCAGCTAAAATACTTTTTAAAATATTTTAGTTTTTTAAATAGCCACAAGATGTCAGCCTTTCCTAAGAAATAAGTTTCATATCCTGCAGTACCTTGTGAGATGACCATTTATTTTTGTAACATACTATTTATATTACCCTTATAAATCAAATTTGAATCACCACATTAAATTCAGTGAAGTCACCAAATTTGGGGAGATTCAACAACAAATTACAGAAGACTATAATGATCACAAACCTAACAATTCAGAGTTTCATATATAATTTCATTTAATCTTCAAAATAGCATAAAGACAAAATCTTTACTAATTCTATTTGTAACAAAACAAACTATTAAGAAGTCGATTATTAATCTGAACGTTCTAAAAATAAAAGCAAATATATGAAGTTTGGGTGTGCAAACTATAACAAAACAAGTAAGTGTGGAATTTGTATTAATCTATTACATATATGAATCGATGTTTCAAAAGCCATCACACCACACATGCTTACCTTGCCAACTATCATTGCAGACACATAATTTTTCTCCCGTTAGGTCACAGTAACCATGATCTGGACTGCCGCAATTGGATTTACAGTAAGGAATATCACAAGCTTCACCCTTCCAGTATTTATCACATTCACAGTATACTTGACTTGGAACAGACATACTAGTTGTACACTTCCCATGACCAGAGCAATTGTTAGGACAAGAATTGATTCTGTAAAATATAATTCATATATTCATATATATTCAAATTCAAGATAATTGAAAAAGAATTTTGGTTGATATAAACTTTATAATTTTTTAAACTGTGTCTTATGTGCTTATAAATGTAACACAATTTCACAATTAATTCTTTACTCTGTACCCTCTTACTCTTATGAAATTGTATTTATTTGCAGTTGGTCTTAGTTTATTCAACAGATTTACTTTGATACCAAGACTCCAAATGTCAAAGGACTACATACTCAACATCTGCAAGATCTGTACAGTTTCAAGCAAAATGTTTCGTAAAGACTTAAGTACTCAAACATTTTGAATGTATATTTTACAGAAAAAAGTTAAATTCATGAATATTCAAAACTATATGAGAAGTCAAGATATAACTTGGTTGTATAATATTTAAAGAGCATGCTATCACCTGTACACTCTTATGGAAGGGATGTTTATCATATTTAGTTTTAAGATTCTTTAACTGATCATATTCTACTATATATTTGTTCTCCCTTGCATACATACTCAGATAAATTATAGGATAAATAAATTCTATAATAAATTTCTGATTCAAGGATATTTAGAGTATTTCTGGTGAAAAATTATCTGGTTATCAATTTCTACATTCTGAAGAAAAGAAAAATAATATACAGACTTCCTCCTAACCATTTCTGTGGAAGCAATTGAAAGTATCTCTGCTTTACTTCACCCTCAGACTTTTAGATATAAAAATGTATATAAAGTGTTGGACATATAATAGATTCTCAATGAATATTACTTTCCTCAATGAATATTACATTTATTTTAGAGGAGACAGTGGTATAGCCACTTATCTCTTTAGCCACAATTTCATCATGTATATATGGTTAACTATATCCACTTGACAGAATTGAAGGGAATTAAATGACATAATGTACGTAGAGCATTCAGCATTCAGTACAGTCTCTGCAATAGAGAGGGACTACAGAAACTTAGCTCCCATAATCCTCTTCAAATTACAAGTCATATGCCTTAGAGCACTGAAGGGCCGTTCACAACTCCCTGTAGTCTCACACATCTATTGCTACCAGTAAAGTTACACTAATACTTGTTTACTTAATCACTTGCCAACAAACAATTGTAAATTTCATAATTAATTTTTGACCAAACTTACAGACTTAGATCACATTTTGTGGCTTATTAGTAAGATTTTGTGCCACTTAAGAAGGGATCCCATATACTAATTTGAAATTTAACACAGTAGCCTACTTCTGGTATATAAGATATTAGTAAAAATAAACAAAAAACTCTTTTACATTAAATTACAAGAATCATTAAAAGATGGAATTTTTTAAAAATACTTACGAATAAAAAATGTTGAAACCAGTTAGATTATATGCAGCATCGCTAAAAAAATGTAACAGTGCATAGCCAGATGTAGTAACAACTTCAGGCACAGTTTCATTGCCCCTTATTTCAGGGACTATCAAACCACTAAAAGAGAACAAAATTGAATATTGTATATATGGATACACATAAGACTGTTAAGCACATAAAATTTACTCAGATATATTCTTTTTTTTTTTTTTTTGAGATGGAGTTTCACTCTTGTTGCCCAGGCTACAGTGCGATGGCACGATCTCGGATCACCGCAACCTCTGCCTCCTGGAGTTCAAGCAGTTCTCCTGCCTCAGCTTCCCAAGTAGCTGGGATTACAGGCATGCACCACCACACCCAGCTACGATCGGTAATGCTTGTACATCAGAATGGGCAACTAAAAGGAGAATAAATCTAAAAGAAGTTCCTATTTCTCACTATATTAGTTCTACTACTGTTGCCAATACACTAAAATCTACTCTCATGCCACCATACATATTTTTTTTGGTATCACTACTTGTAAGGCAATGTCTCATTTCTACTTTTTGTCCTATCTATCCTGTCCTAATACTACAAGGTAGTCTTTCATTTAATTCACATAAAACTTCACTTAAAGTCACCTTGCTACTCTAATAAGTGACCCTATACCTTTACTTATTCTGATTGGTTTCAAAATCTGATGAAGCTGTTAGATGCTCTACATCAGCTAAGCAATTACAATGATACTCTAGTTATAGTGGTACATTTTCAATACATTCATCTAGGTGTTTTAAAATATTTACTTTAAAAAATTTAAAAATATATACTTTATGTTTTTTAATTTTATCTATGCAAATTGCATTAATATATAACTATTCCAAAACAGAATACTGTTCACAGAAGCCCATATGCAAACAAACAAAAACTTGGGGTATGGGAGATATAAATGTACAAACTAAAGAGTAATAAGCAGTAACTTCTTCTGTCTAAGGCTACTTGTTCATGCAGAAAATTACCTATCTTCATTTACTTAGACATTCTAATCTCTCTAAATCTATGAAAACATACAATAAGTGAAAGAAAAGAAGCTGCTAACAAACAAATTATGTAACTCAACATAGTCAATTCCTTTAGACAGAGTTAAAATTATGTCGGTACCACTAAGAACTGAATTCCCCCATTCAAATCATATTTGACACACAAACGAAATGTTATAGTCAAATAATTTATTTGGAAAATACATTCTCAAATGCAAACAAGTTAAAAAATAATAAACTCAATTTAACGCTTTGTACTACATCTACTAGGTTATGTTTGTGAAGCAACAAATGATTTTAAAATGAGACTCTCAAAAGAATTCAAATTCTATGATACCAGTCTTAGTTATACATACATATTGTTCAGTGTAATAAAATTAGATAAAAGTGAGTATTACTAAAAATAATAGGTCTTCATAATAGATATAGCTAGTCTCTGAGAGCTCTCTGAAAGAGATAAAAAGAATAGTTCTGTTTACTTTTTAGTCTGTAAATATTTTAAAAACAACAAATGAAAAAGAGTTTCCACTTATTGTATAATACACCAGAAAATCTGGACCAACCAAAGTCTAGTAAAATGACAAATTATATAAAAATAATAAAATCAGCTTGAAGGTCTGCCCAGGCATTGAGGCCATGTGCCCTATTGGCACTTGCTGAATTCAAGACTGGAGGTAAGATGTGAAGGGCTACAAAAAGATGGGTGGTAATTTCAAGGATTTTACAGAGCAAGGGAAACAAAAAGTGAAACCCAGGGTCCTCATGTTGAACTGGGACTCCAGTGATAGGAAGTAAAAGCAAACTACCTAAAGTCAGGCCCTCCAAAGGACTGCACTGTCGCTGAGCTATGAATCATCTCAATATCTGAGGTAGGATTTAGTTGAATGTCGATTGCTAGCGTCCCCAGGTAGTCTCTGCAAGAATATCATCTTTCTAGGCCTTAAATTATTACGGTACATGATTTTCAAAACAGAACATCCAACACACAATTATCGAGCACACAGTAGTAAACAAACAAACAAAAAAAACAATTCTCCATTCCAATCCATTCTCCACATTCTAAAAAGTCTTGCCTACAGAATAAAAGTCCAACTTCTTTAGTGAGCTGTATAAGAAAGCAATATTACAATGATTAAGGGATTAGGATCTATAATTATACAATCTAGATTCATATTCTTACTTATCGGCTATGCAAACTTGGGCCACTCACAGAAAGTCTCTGTATCTCAATTCTCCATTTGTAAAATTGCAATATTAATACTTACTTAAATGTTATTTTGAGGATTAAATAAATTAATGCTTAGAAAGAACTCGTGCACATTGTCCGGCACAAAATGAACACTTAAGTAAATGTCACCGATTGCTGTTTCGGGGCAATGTAACTCCTATGTGACTTTGTATTTCCTACAATCAAGTTACTCAAAACTTTTTAACTATTGTCCTAAAATATAATGCTCTTTAATGTGTCTATACCTTTGTATATATGCTTTTCTCTCTCTAGAATGTCCTTTCTGGCCCCCATATTTCATTCTTCTACTCATGATAAAAGTCAAAAGGAAGGATTAATTCTTTATTTTGAAATTATATAGTACTCCTTCATAACCTGATTATAACACTAAGCTGTGAGAAAAATACGTTTACATACCCCCATTAATTCATGACTACTGCATACTAAAGAATTTGGCTGACTTTTGTCACCAGTTCTTGGGATATTACCTCTAAATCCTTGAAATTTCCTGAGTGATAGCAGTGTCTTTTTATTCATGGTGGGCCCTGACAATGTATGCCAATGAGGTGACTCAGGGTAGGCCCCTAATTAATTTAAGCTAAAGAGATAATTCAGAATAGGGGGTGGCCACTCCAGAAACACTAACCAAGTGATTAAAGTGTTGGGGCCAGTGTATGGTATAAGCCTAATTTCCCAAGAGAGAAGGCGATGGGAGGGGCTGGAGATTTGAGTTCAGCCTCATGGCCAATGATTCAATCATTCATGGCTACATAATGAAACTTCAATAAAACTCCCGACACTTGAAGCTCAGATGAGCTTCCTTGTTGATAATATATGTTGATGTGCTGGGTGGGTAACACATTCTGAGGACCCAGAAGCTTTGCATTTATGATGCTCCCAGACCTCACTCTATACATCTCTTTATTTGGCTGGCTCTGATTTCTATCCTCTGTGATAAAACTATAGTTATTAGTGTAGAACTTTCCTTAGTTCTATGACAATTCTAGTGAATTATCAAACTTTTAGGAGAGAATAGGAACCCCTAAATTTGTAGCCCGATGATCAGAGTAGGTGGGGACCACCAAGCTTGCAGCTAGTGTCTAAAATGACAGCAGTCTCATAGAGCAGCAGTCCCCAACCTTTTTGGAACCAGGGACCAGTTTCATGGAAGACAATTTTTCCACAGACCAAAGGAAGGATAATTTGGGAATGATTCAAGAATATTACATTTATTGTGTACTTTATTTCTATTATTATTACAATGTAATATGTAATGAAATAATTATGCAACCCACCATAACGTAGAATCAGTGGGAACCCAGAGCTTGATTTCCCATAATTAGATGGTTCCATCTGGGGGTGATGGGAGACAGTGACAGATCATCAGGCATTAGATTCTCATAAGGAGAAAGCAACCTAGAACCCTCACATGCGCAGTCCACTACAGGGTTCGCACTCCTATGAGAATCTAATGCCGCCACTGATCTGACAGGAGGTGGAGCTCAGGCAGTAATGCAAGCAATGGTGATCAGCTGTAAATAAAGATGAAGCTTTGCTCGACAGATCACCACTCATTTCCTATTGTGTGGCCCTGTTCCTAACAGGGCACAAACTGGTACAGGGGTCAGGGTGGGGAGAAGACCCCTGTTGTAGAGGACTGTGCACTTAACCTAGGAAATCTGATCTGGCCCAATCGGAGGTAGTGTCTAAAGTCACTGCAATAGCCTATGCCTTATTCCTTACTATGTCCTCCAAGCTTGTGACAGTCTCTGGAATTAAGTGTTGAGTAATAAATATTTATATAATTGAAATAATTCAAACATATTAGATTCTGAAGTCTTAGCAAGATGAAATACAAACAGCATATACTTTTAAATTAGGAGATTGAGATTCAAGTCCTAATCCTAGCTCTACCATCTATTAGAAGCAAACAGCTTCTCTGAATGTCAATTTTCTCAATTGTAAAATGGGGATGATAGTACTTAATACTTCCCCAACAAGATCTTTGTGAGGATTAGATGACATTTAAACTGCCTAGCATAGTGCTTAACATCAAGTGGATATTCAATATCAATAAACATAAGTTTTCCATTTCCCTTAGGAGGGCTAAAAAGAACACTTGCTAATGAGAAATCACTAATTCCATCTTCACAGCCATATACTAAATCCCACCTGCTAATTATCTTCCTTTAGTAACAGGAAAGTATTGGTAAGAATGCTAATAGATGAGTATCAATTAATACAAAGTAATTAGAATTACTAGATAAACAAACGAACAGGCACACATCTTAATGATGGTCAGTCAACAGTATCATAAAAATAGAGTAAAGATAGCAAAGTTACGTTTAAATTGCTAAAAATAAATGTATGAACTGAGGATCAAATTGAATTGCTACAATAAATTATCTTACAACATAATTATTTGAAAGTCTCTACCCTATTTTCTCTCTATTGTCCTTAGACAAAGGGCTGCTTGTGACTATCCTTTTTCTAATGTTCAAACAACTCAAAATTTAAGCAATAGCAATATCACAGAATAAGTATCCAAACTCCTAAGGAAATGCAAGTCCTCACATTTTTGTCCAAAATAATAATTCACATTCCTGATAAAATAGAACAAAATAAAACAATATTTTCCACATTAATAGTAAAAAGAAAATTTTGAAATAAAAAACTTTGAAGGGACCAAGAAGCTTTTATCCTTACTTAAATTTTCAACAATGACAGAACACATAGGAGCTATTGTGTAAATAGCAAAAGTAAATAATATAATGAGTAACTTATCAACAATCATGTTAAATTACATACAAAATCTATACTACATGTTCACAATTTTTTCTGTCTACTAGCTTTCTCCTATTCATGAAACCTTTTATAATAATCAAAACATACATACATAAGATTTTTAAATTGATACAATGCTATAATTTTAAAAATTAATAGTCTACCTTACTGCTAACAATAAAATATTTTGAAGCAAACAAAATTCTCATATTTTGAGAACTGGTAGAAACTCCATCTTTATTAACCACTGCACAAAGCATAACTTAACCCTTTTATGCAGAATTTAAAATTTATCATTTCACTGAAATAAAAAGACAACTATTAAAGAAAAACTTGTCTATTTATTTGCTTGTCACCTGGAATTCACTCTAATATATCCAAATAGATAGTTCTGAAAACATAGTCAAGTCTCATTAAAAAAATAAAAACATGGAGAATAAAAAAAATAGAAAGAAAGCTATATTTCCAATATAGTACTTACTTCTTATATCAATATTTACATAATTATAACCTAAATTGGCAGTTACAGTATATAATAAAGTATTATAATCATCTGTGAAATTTAAATATCAATATCTTTACTAAATTTATTTTGTAGTACATATCAACATATATTTAAAGTTAAGCAACTACACATAGTTACTTTTCTGCAACTAATTAAACATAATTACTCACCTAAGTACAGCTATTAAAGGTGCATATATTGAATCTCCATCATAAACATACATATGATCCCAGCTACATTCTGTAGCAAAATGATTGAATCTTAATCTTAACACTGCATTTGGACTGAAAAAAATCAAATTTTTTTGATTAACAATATACAAAGCACAGAGTGAATAAATATATAATATTTATCATATAATATACAAAGCACAGAGTGATGAAATTTTAGATAGGGTATTTTATTAGAAATTTGTTTATATATAATTTTGCTATAAATTCTTATAACACCAGGGTAAAAGATTGATAAGCCATCATATCTAATTAGTAAAAATAAAATGTAACTTTCAAAATCTATTAACAGGACATACGTATAATCATTATTTTCTAAAAATGTAGTAAATGAAAAATGTTCAGCCAGGTGCAGTAACTCACATCTGTAATCTCAGCACTTTGGGAGGCTGAGGCAGGCAGATCACGAAGTCAAGAGATCAAGACTATCCTGGCCAACATGGTGAAACCCCGTGTCTACTAAAAATACATAAATTAGCCGGGCATGGCGGCATGCGCCAATAGTCCCAGCTACTCGGGAGGCAGAAACAGAAGAATTGCTTGAACCCAGGAGGAGGAGGCTGCAGTGAGCCAAGATAACGCCACTGCAGTCTAGTCTGGACAACAGAGCGAGACTGTCTCAAAAAAAAAAAAAAGTTACACATCTTGATTTAAGGTACAGGTTATATAGATTGTATATATCACTGAAACCTTATGGAACTGTACACTTAAAATGGGTGCATTTTGTTGTATGCAAATGGTACTTAAATAAAGTTGATTTTTAAAAATCAACACTCAAGAAGCCACTATTCTTCTTTCTACAGAACCCTTAAGTGGAGGCACTAAAAAACTATTTAAATTGTGATATAATGTTAACAAATAAACAAAATGAGACTATAGGTGCACAGCAGAGAATAAATAACTTTTAAGTTAAAAAAATTAAATAAAAAATTTTCCAAACATACTCTTTAGAAATTATAAAATGGTTCAAAAATAATTCATATCAATTCTTTTATGCTCCACTCACAATACATTTAAACAGATAAATTCTGTTTCAAGCCCTAATTAGTGAAAATACCTCTAAATGAGTAATTAACTCTCTCTTCTACAAAATGTTCTTTTAAAAATACCCTTCAAACTAAAATGCTAAATAATATGGATAGCATAACTCAGCATGAAATAATTTCATATTTCTATGACATCTATAAATTTCATAACAAGATGTTCAAAATAAACCAGAAAAATATCTACTCAATTTGATATCACAGTAACATAACTCAAAAACAAAATATACTATTGTCGCAAGTGAAGAGGTAGTAGTGTAATTTATATTAAATGTGATGTCTAGAAGTTGTAAATGTTATCAAATAATAAACTAAATGATAAAGTCATTATACTTTAATGCTTTAATATTAATATGGTCACCTTTATCATTTAAGAATAAAATATTTTGACCCAGACTGTATACTTACTAGCCTTCAATGAGCCATGTACATTTAGTTTTATATTTATAGTTAATTGGACCATCTGTTAAATATCCAGAAGGCTCTGTTAACCTGGAAGAGAAAACAAAATAATGAAAATAATTATCTTAAAATAACTTTAAGACATATAGCAGAATAACAAAATTTAAAAGTCATTAAGCCAACAGAATGGGACACAGCACTTTCCAAAAAGGAGGATTTATTTACAACTTAGGAAAATTTCAAATTGCTGTATTTTTCTCTACATCTCAAAAGATACTTATTTTGGATTTCTTTAAACCTTAATATATCATGACCATTTCAATTTACATGCAAAAAAAGACACTGAAAGATTGAACATGGTACTGAAGGATTCAATATTGATGCAAAATAGAGTAAGTTAAACTTCATCTGCACAAAAATTAGGCGGAGGCAGAAGGAAGATCAAATACAAATCTATGGAATAGAGAAACAGTACATGTATGTCCCACTTTAGGGAGTTACCATGTAAGCTATATTTGTTCTTCATGCACTGGTATTGCTAAAACAGGTGTCACCAGACTTTATAGAATTCTGCTATAAATATATTTTTATTAACATTTTCTCCTGTATACTTTACATCTAGTCCAAGGACTCAATCAATTTTTAAAACAGGACAAATAAAAAGGTATTATATCTCCCACTTTATGCACAAAAACAAAAAAGATAACTTAGAAAAACTCTAGATTTTCAGAATCTAAAAATATTTAAAACAAAAACCTCAATTCTTTTTTTTTTTTGAGACAGAGTCTCTCTGCCACCAGGCTGGAGTGCAGTGGCGTATTCTCGGCTCACTGCAACCTCTGCCTCCCGGGTTCAAGCGATTCTCTTGCCCCAGCCTCCCGAGTAGCTGGGACTACAGGTGCCTGCCACCACGTCTGGCTAATATTTTTTTATTTTAGGAGAGACGGGGTTTCACCATGTTGGCCAGGATGGTCTCAATCTCCTGACCTCATGATCCGCCCGCCTCAGCATCCCAAAGTGCTGGGATTACAGGCATGAGTCACTGCACACAGCCCAAAAACCTCAATTCTACTTAATTTTGGTTCTCTTACCTCCAGCCCTATTATTTTATCAAGAGACCATATTTTAAATAATTAAAATGTCTTCCCACTTAATATTTATATACTATATTTATATATGCATATATACACACATATCACAGCTAATCAGTTTTTACATATTCACATAAACATACACACATATATATCAGGGCCATTATCTACTTTTAGATGAAATTAAATTTTCCTTATAGTATAGAGCCTTAAATACATTAGGGAGAAGAAACTTAATTTACCTAAATCAGGGTTACAAAAATGTCAGTCAATGTTAATGTCATTTGCAAGTCTTTCACAATCCCTGCAAATTACTTCAGTAATAAAGTGGCTAATTCATGCTTGGAAAATCCTTGAAGAACAACACACAAATTCCCATATTCTCAAATAAATGTAATAATAGTTTGAGCATTTTCTACATGTCAGTAAACACTATAAACACACAATGTGTTGCCTCATTTAAAAATCTCAAAAACCCTATGAGATAGTAATTAATAACTCCATATTACAGATGAGAAATCTGAAGCACATTTTAAGTAGCAGGTTAAATAATACCAAGTGCAGTAATTCAGAAAAACTCTCTACTGAAGTTAACTTAAAAAGCTAAAGAACAATTTTAAAATCTTATAAGTAACAAAATGATAAGATGTACCATGCCAAGATCCAGAAGCTGCAAATTGTTTTAAGAGGAGGCAAGTATTCAGAGATGGTTTTGCTCTGAGAGATTTGCTTATTTAGAAGAGATTGCCAAAGGCCTTAGCCATTTGGTAGCCTCAAGGAGAGAGGAGGACAAAAGTTGGAAGCAATAACCCACAAAACATGCAGGGTCAAAAAAACAACAGGGCACTTTGACTTGGAACATGACTTGCTATTAACATAATGGTGTACCAGAAGTTAACCAGTCTTTACCAGGAATGTCGGTTAGCTATGAGTCAGTCATCTGAGCAGAAGAAAACTCCATGTCTTAAAATCAGCCTATGGTGCTGCCAGAATTGCCAATATGCCAAGTCTCCTAATAGAAGATACATGATACTCTCTAAAGAAGGATAACATTTACCCTGGGCCTCAAATTATTTCTATCAATAATTTTCAAATAAAATGTCTAACATAATAAAAGATAATTAAGCATATGAAACGACTACAAGAAAACACTGGGAAAACTCTCCAGAATATTGGACTGGGCAAAGATTTCTTGAGTAAAAACCCACAAGCAAAGACAACCAAAGCAAAAATGGACAAATGGGATCACATCAAGCTAAAAGCTTCTGCACAGCAAAAGAAACAACATGAAGAGACAACCCACAGAATGGGAGAAAATATTTGTACACTATTCATCTGACAAAGGCTTAATAACCAAAATATATACTGAGCTCGAACAACTCTACAGGGAAAAAAACCAACAATCCAATTTTAAAAGTGGGCTAAAGATTTGAGTAAGACACTACTCTGAAGAAGACATACAAATTTCGAACACGTATATGAAAAAGTGCTCAACATCACTGATCATCACAGAAATAAAAATCAGAACTACAATGAGATATCATCTCATCCCAGTTAAAATGGCTTATATCCAAAAGAAAGGTAATAAGAAATGCTGGCAAGGATATGGAGAAGAGGGAACCCTCTTACACTGTTGGTGGGAATGTAAATTAGTACAGCAACTATGGAGAACAGTTTGGAGGTTCCTCATAAAACTAAAAATTTAGCTATTATACAATTCGGCAATCCCACTGTTGGGTATTTACCCATAAGACAGGAAATCAATATATTGGAACATCTGCACTCCCATGTCTGTTGCAGCTCTTTTTACAATAGCCAAGATTTGGAAGCAACCTACGTGCCCATCAACAGATGAACAGATAAAGAAATGTGGTACATTTACACAATGGAGTATTATGCAGCCATAAAAAAGAATGTAATTCAGTCATTTGCAACAAAATAGATGAAACTGGATGTCACTATGTTACGTGAAATAATCCAGGCACAGAAAGATAAACATTGTATGTTCTCACTGATTTGTGGGATCTAAAAAGCACAACAATTGAACCCATGGAGTTAGAGAGTAGGAAGATTGGTTACCAGAGACTGGGAAGGGTAGCAGGAAAGTAAGGAGGAGGTTGGGATGGTTAACGGGTACAAAAAAATAGAATGAATGAATGAATAAGGCTAGTATTTGAAAGCACAACAGGGTGACTATAGTCAGTAATAATTTAACTGTACATTTTAAAATAACTGAGAATAAAGTCCTTGCCTACGCCTAGGTCCTGAATGGTTTTGCCCAGATTTTCTTCTAGGGTTTTTATGGTGTTAGGTCTTATGTTTAAGTCTTTAATCCATCTGGAGTTAATTTTAGTGTAAGGTGTCAGGAAGGGGTCCAGTTTCTGTTTTCTGCACATGGCTAGCCAGTTTTCCAAACACCATTTATTAAACAGGGACTCCTTTCCCCATTGTTTGTTTTTGTCAGGTTTGTCAAAGATCGGATGGTTGT